>JBBMOE010000030.1:1691169-1769264 GCA_037975065.1 Chaetodon trifasciatus
TTTCAATGGGTGTGTATTGCACGGAATGTTCAGGCTAGAGTGGGTGATGTCATCGGTTAGAGTGGAGGAGAGTCAGAAAAAAGTCCTGAATTTTTCTCTTTCCACGCACCTCCCGGCCACAATTTACGCTCTATACGCGTGATTTTTTCCACAGTTGTAGACAAATTTGTGCTGTCTCTCACAGTGTGCTCGAAAAATCAGAGAGACTTATAGAATTTGAATTAGCGGCCTCTAAGTGCGGCCATGTCCGTCTCTGCTCGTCATTGACTCCCATACGAAGATTTTCTGAGAGAAGCAGAACAGACCCCTGTTTTCAACTCGCGACTGTCTGCGAAATATTGACTGTAGAAACACCAAAAGCACACCGGAGCGTTCAGGAAGTCCTTACACCGATGACGGTCTGTTTTTAATTCTGATAGGAGCTACGGTTTTGTCAGCATTAGCCCAAATGTGAGAGCAGCGCAGAGGCAGAAAATGGCTCTTTTTCTGCGTGTGCGTGTGTTGAGCTGAGAGCACGCGCGCGAGCGCGTGCTCTCAGCCCTGCACACCTGTGTCTGTGTGTGTGTGTAATTGCTGTAATCTTGTGTGTGCCTTGTGGTTCAACTGAACTGGTGAGTTTGAAATGTTAGCAATGTAATGAGTAGCCATTGAATGAAATTGAAATGCTAGTATAGTAATGAGTGATGTTGGCCTGTTAGCATTAGCCACAATGCTAATAGCGGCTAATGCTAACATGCGGTTCTATGAACTTGTTGGTGCATACAGGTTTGACTTTTGATGTCAGGTTGTTGGGCTAATATGCTAATGCTTAGCATGCTAATGCTAAAATGCTAACCTACCTTAAAATGATTCTTGAATGCATTCTAATGGTGTTCAAGACCTTTTTAATGGGTAATTTGACATGCTAATGTTAGCTAATATCAAGGTCCTATGAACAGGTTTGACTTGTGATATCAGGTTGTTGGGCTAATATGCTAATGATTAGCATGCTAATGCTAAAATGCTAACCTACCTTAAAATGATTTTTGAATGCATTCTAATGGTGTTCAAGACCTTTTTAATGTGTTATTTGACATGCTAATGTTAGCTTAGCATTAGCCGCTGTTAGCATTGCGGCTAATGCTAACATGAGGTCCTATGAACAGGTTTGACTTGTGATATCAGGTTGTTGTGCTAATATGCTAATGTTAGCATGCTAATGCTAACATGCTAACTTACCTTAAAATGATTATTAAATGCATTCTAATGGTGTTCAAGACCTTTTTAACAGCGGCGGTAGCTCCCGTGGCCCTTTCAAAATTTCCCTAGGGGAAATTCTCTAGTTATTATTATTATAAGAATAATAATAATAATCATGATGATATGAAGAAGAAGAACTCTGCCTCTGCACCTCTGCCTCTCCACCACCAAGCCATTATGTCTTATCTCATTTCAGAACATTAAGGACATCAGTATGGATACCCTTGCCTTGAGTATTGCCAACACTCTGACTCCTGACTCTTCCTCCAACCCTGATGATCTGGCTGCTCAATATAATAATAATAAATATAATATAATAATGGTCTCACCAACATTCTCAACTCTCTTGCTCCTGTGAAAACTCGGTCTGTCTCCTCCTCCCATACTGCCCCCTGGTTTACTCCTGAACTCCGGTCCATGAAAGCCAAAGGTCGACAACTTGAGCGACTCTACAGAAAAACTGGTCTTACTGTCCACAAAGACATGCACAAAACTCACATACTGCAGTACCAGGACTCAATTGCTCATAACAAATCCACTTACTACTCTGCCTTAATCTGTAAAAATGAAGGTAACACCAAGACATTATTTTCACTACTCAACAAAATTCTCCAACCTCCTGACTTGAAAAAATAGTTACCACTCAACTCCATTTCCGTCTTACCCAAAATAGCTGTTACGAACAATTCCAGTCTGGTTTCCGCCCTCGCCATAGTACCGAAACTGCTCTCATTAAAATAATCAATGACCTCCTCATGGCAGCTGATTCTGGTCTACTCCCTATCCTCATCCCTCTTGATCTGAGTGCGGCCTTTGACCCCCTCCCACTCCCTCAGGTCCTCCTCCTCCATCCACCTTACTGTGCTCCCTGCCCGCCTCAGCGCCACGGGGAGCCGAGCTTTCAGCCACTCTGCTCCCCAACTCTGGAACTCTTTGCCACCGGACATCCGTAACATCGACTCTCTTCCTCACTTCAAATCCAGACTCAAAACCCACCTGTTCAAGAAAGCATATTCCCTCTGATTGCACTGTCCAATTTTATAGCTCTTATCTGTGTATAGCTTTAGTTGTTGTTTTACTGTACTTGTTTTATCTTTGTAAAGTCTCCTTGAGTGTCTAGAAAGGCACTTTTAAATAAAATGTATTGTTATTATTATAATACCCCTTTACCAAACAGGTAAAACTCTCCACAATTTCACAAAAAAAGCAGAGAAACGTCTATCAAACCATTTATCTCATTCCCATGACCCCTCAGATGCATCCGGTGACCCTTTGAAGGTTCCCAACACCCTAGGTTGGGAACCACTGGACTATACATATACAGTCAAAATAAATGGATCCCAGTTCCAGTGACACCAATAAAAGCAGGAAATCCTCACATTTTCACTTCATCACTTATTTCTGAGTTTTAATTTTGATTGGTGTCGTTACGTTATCGATTAAGTTCAGTCATGTCCAGTGTGAGACAACAGCATCATAAAAATTGGACGTGCATGTTTACAAATTAATTTCATGCGTTTAAATCTGCAGAGAAGCAAATTCAGACTGTAGTCTGACTTAAGGACCGTCAGAAAAGAGAATATTTGAAGCTCCTCCTGTTCCAAAACGAAATCAAGCATCATTAATTTTTATTTTGATTAACAATGAAGTCACACATTCACGTTCAGAAAGCTCAGAATAAAATAAAACAGCATCTCGAAGCCTCAGCATCAGTTTCTGAATGCACTCACCTTGTGTGCGTGTGCGTGTGTGTGTGTGAGTGTGTGCGGAGCTGGTCGTAGGTGCTCGGCTGGTCGTCGGTGTGGCAGCAGACTGGCTGAAGCAGCAGCAGCAGCAGCAGATCCCTCTGACAACAATTATCTGGAAGCGTTTCTTTCTCCTTCCTCTCCTCGTGTCTAATTGGACGGCTGGACCTCTCTCCAGGTATCCTGGTAACACACCGACCTGCTGATGTCACTGCTCTCCATAATGAAGTGTGAGTGTATCAGGCTGCCTTTGTCGATAACAGGCAGGGAAATTCACAGCAGATAAGAGCGACAGCGAAGGCCACGTCTGCCACGGTGTGATTTAAGGTGACCGGGACTCACTCAGCTCGTCACAGATCACATTTTCATTTTACTTTACTGTCATTACTTCTGTGTTTTCAGTCTAACTTACACTAAGATTCCACTGAAACAGCGAAATCTGCACATTCAAAGGACCAGGCTGGTGTTTGATAAGCAGATTGATAAGATAATTCAAATGGCTGCTGACTTCAGTGCTAATCCGCAGCGTTTGGTTTCCACTCAAAAATAAATCCCGTAATTTTTCACCTCAAAAATCCATTAACCACGATGTAATTTGAATATTTTTAAGAGTATTTAAGCAGATAACGTTTAACACCTCAGGTGTTTTTAATGATTTATCTGTATGAATTAAGGATTGATGACTAAATTTAAGGTGGATTGCTTCCATCTTCAAGAGCTTTTAAAGGAGACAAAAACCAGTAAACCAGTAACAGGCTATGAAAGTTTCCCTGCATTCATATCTTAAAAGGATCTTAATATTTTAAGTACTGATGGATTTTATGCTTTTTTGTGAATCTCTTTTGCCTTTGAACACAGAAATAATACATTAAAGGCTTCTCAGTGTATTATCGTCTAGTCATGTAGCCATTAATTAACATCAAGTACGGGTGAACCTCTAAAATTTACACCTTAATTGAAACATTATTTACAGGACTAGTGAGTTTAAGGTATAGTACAAATTAAGGGACATGGGATTTAATGTTATTCTATACATTTTAAAGGCATCAAACCTTAAAATCCCTTCATTCGTGTAGAAAAATCCATTGATTTATTACAATGATATAATTTTTATTTGTTAATTTACTCTGTGGGCTAAACCTGAAGGTATTTCAGCCCCACAAAGTGAACCAAAATCCCAACACCAAGAACAAATTAAACTGAACACTAATCAATCAATTTCAAATTAAAGTATAAATTAAAGGGGAGGTCAAGTACCCATTAAAATCTACTTCATTCGTTAATTAAGGCTTTTCAAGTGAAGGGATGTCTGCCGATCATCCCTGATTTCACTGAAGGTGCTGAAGGTGAAGAAGTCAGCTCAGTTCCAGATCTGAACATTTCTGAAACTTTCAGATGAAACCCGGTGATGTTTTTCAGCTGCTGGTTTCTGCAGTAAAAACAAGGCGGCTGATGGTCGTCGGCTGTCGGACCTTCAGTGTAGTTGTTAGTTTGATCTTCCTTTAAACTTGAAGCGTTGTGTGATGCAGGAGAGGACGTGAGAGAGGAGGCCTAAAGAAACACCTCGTGGAGCAAAGTGTTGTGTCAGAGCTGAGTGGGTGGGCGGGATATTTGCATTTCAAAGAGACTCCTCGAGCTCCTCAACTTGTCACTGCTGGATCTGCTGGACCTTCGCTGACCAGCTGCCTCCTTCAAACCGCCATCTGATGCTGACAAACACCTGCCTGAGGTGCTTTCTGTCTTATTCTCTTTGAACCAGAGGTTATGAGTTTTACCGTTTCCATAATGCATTAAAAAGGAAGAACTGGGAGGTCGACCTGCACGACAGATGAAGAAAACACGACTTCCTGAAGCAGGTGCCTCGCTGTCATGTGATCTTATTCCAGCTTTTCAAACCCTCAGTTCAATGTAAAGTTTTAAAGACTGCGGGAAACCTGTGAATCACCTGAGTCCTGCTCACCTGTGCAGGCTTTCTTGATTAGATGATTTGTTCTCAGTATACCAGGTGTGTCCCCTGCCGGCATGACTATCTCCTCCTCCAGGTAAAAGGAGATTACGTCTCAGCATCAGCTGCCTGCAGAGTGAAACTCAAAGGCCTCGGTCCTCTGGGACTGTTAATGAAGATGAGTCTGATCTCTGGAGGCCTGAAGCAGCAGGAACAAACACCTGCTGAGCTCAGCTTGATTGATCCCCTGTCTTACTTTAAATCTTCTTCTGGGCAAAGACGAGAGCTCCAAACTCACAACGCTGCACAGCAGAAGATGGTGAGGACGTTTCACATGTACCTTTTCAACCTGCATGTTTGTGCACACGGAGGACCTTCAGTGTCTCCACAGGACGGAGGACCATCATGTCCTTGTGTGCAGCAGATGAAAATGTCCTGCAGATCTCATCATTGTGTCCTTCAGATGAAGCGATGCACACTTACGACGTCCATCGAGTCCATGCACTCAGGTTTGATGCAGACATTTTCAGTGTGATGTTGTTATTTTACACAGCGGTCCTGAAGACATGACCGTTCATTTCAGCGGTGTTTATTTCTTGAAGTGGGGATGACAAAAATTTTGAACTTGAAGAAACAGATTTCATTTTATTATAATAAAAAAACAGAAACTTTCTAAGAGTTTCATGAATGAAATTAATCATTTTGTTTCTCTAATATTCAAGTTGTGGCTCAGTCTGCCAAAGTGTCGTTCCTGGTGCTACCAACAGGTGGCGGCAGACTGACAAACAGACAGACAAACTCCAGAATATTTGACGGATTAAGGAGTGATGTATGAATATTCATACAGGAAGAAGGAAGTGCTCGGGGTTTGAAATGAAAATGATTCAGAAATTTAATACCAAAATATAATTGTTAATCTTAAATGTAAAATATAAAGTATTCAATCAGATTTAATAATTTTCTGCCCAGATCAGAGTCTGAGAAATGATCTTTAAATCTCCTCGTGCTGATGTATCTGAAGTGTTTAGTGTTGGCAGGACCGCCGCCGCCGCCTATCTCCCCTCAGAAGGGCAGTTTGTTGGCGAGGGGTATCTTCTTCTTCAGCGTCAGGGTGGCGTTGACCTGCTCGGCCGACAGCAGGCTGTGCCACTGAGCGACCGGCCGCCGCGGGTTGGACAACATGTCGGCCCAGTGCCTCAGCTGGTTCCCTGAGGCGTCGCAGCCCAGGAAGATCTTCCCCATGGCGTCGTTTCGGGTCACAGCGTCGTGGTCCCACACCGAGATCACCAGGTTCACCTTCTGTGGATGAACAGAAGTTTACAAATTCCTAAAACAGCAGCATTAAAGGACCACGCTGTTCTTTTTTCAGGTTTTATAACTTTTACTTGGCCTGTATCGGTCGGGTTCTGTTTCCTGTCTGGTAGCACTCACCTGGATTTGTTCAAACGACACATCAAAGGTGAAGGACTCATTGTAATAAGGGTTCAGAGTCTTCTTTTTAATGGACGTCTTCCTTTTCTTCCACTTTCTCTTGTCCAGAGCCAACTGCACCTTCACATAAGGATCTACAGGCACCAAATTCATGCACGAAGAAAAGAAGTTTCATTAAGTGAAATTTGTTCTCACAAAAAAAAGTCTTCACCTCTCTGAGGAGTAAAAGTGATTGCAATTACAATGAAAAACAGAAATACACATGACAGAAAAGTAGTTGTTGAAATTACAGCAAATGCATGCGTCTTAATATGGGGGTCTATGGGGATTAACTTGCTTTTGGAGCTTCGAGTGGCCATTCAAGGAACTGCAGTTTTTGGTTCACCACCTTGGCTTCAGTTTCCTGTCCTGGAGGTTGCTGCTTGCTCTGAATGAAGCCTTTTGGCTGGCGCTGTGCCACTGACGGTCATGCTAACCTGACCTGATTGATTTGGTTGTGAGATCCTGACCTGAACTTCCTCCGATGTCCATGCTCTTCAGGTTCTTGGCCTCCAGAATGACCACGGTCAGTTTTCCAGCAGTGGGAACGTAACGCAGAGAGAAGCAGATCTCTCCCAGGTTTTCGTCCTGCGTCACACAGCGAAGGAAAGTGAGTTCTTCTACAATGGTTCTTTTTGTGGTCTGAAATATCTCAACACCATTGTCAAATGTTGTACAGACTTTTCCTCTTGCTCATGTCATTCTTGATTTTTATCAAAATGTCTCATCAACTACTGGACGGACTGCCTTTAAATCTAGCTCTCACATTCATGGTCTCCAGAGGTTGAATTAAAAACTTGTATCCACTGATTTTTCCTCTAGCACCACTATCAGGTCACATTTCTGTTGGTCCAGTACTTTGGTTTATGAGCTAATACCTGCAGACCTGCGTCAGCGGTACTTTGTGTTTTGTGCTAATTAGCATATATTAGCATGCTAAACTAAAATGCTAGCATTATTACTGTGAGCATCTAACATGTTGATGTTAAATGTATCTTAAAGCACAGCTGTGTCTACGTCCAGCCTCGCAGAGCTCCTAGCAGGACTTTCGACTGTTTTTTGGTCACTCAGTTTTGACAACATCGAGCTTCGTGCTTGTTTTCACATTCATCGGCTGTAGAGGGAAAGTTTCTCTGCACTCAGTTTAATGCACATGTACGAGATGATTTTGTGATATCACAGCTAGTTTTGAGCCAATCGTGGTGCAGTATGCCACTTTCGTGGGGATGATATAGACACATGAAGCCTCCAGCAGACACTGCACTGAAAATGGACTTTACAGTGAAGTAAGAGACATCAGTCGGTGCGTCAGTTTGTGCCTCCTCTTATCGTCTGACTGCATTTCTCAAAGGATAAGTTTGTGTTTCTTAAGTCTCGTCTGCTCATTTGTAAACTGAAGCAGTGACTTTAGCTCAAGATGAGACAGAGAAAGGAAAGGACAGGAAACCTCAAACTTGGCGGGCTCAGCGAGGTCCTGCCACTCCTCGATGACGTGGTTCCAGTCGACATTGCAGAGCTGCACCCTGATCTCTCCGATGATGTTGTGTTTGGAGAATCTGTTGAAGTCAAACACCTGCATCACCACCGTCGACTGCAGGAGGGAAGACTTGGAAATCTGGGGGGAGATCAAAAAGAAAAGATTGATTAAAAGGTCGGTCCATCTGAAAAGACTTCCTAAAGCTGAAGTGACGCAGCAGCTCAGTGAACAGGCAGAAAGGTTGATGCCTGAGGAACAACTTGATCTGTCGGCCCTTGTTTAAACCCTCTAGGGCCTCTTGTTTGAGGACACTGAATAATGCAGGCTTCATCTCTGTCTTACCGGGAAGTTGAATTGTTCGTTGAAGATGGGGTCCAGCGTGTGTCTGAACACTTTGGTCTCGCAGGTTCTGGATTTGTCGGGGCGGGTGTAGACTTTGACGTACGGGTCCGAGCTTCCTCCCAGGTCCATGGCCTTCAGGCCGGCGGCTTGTTTGATCCCGACTGTGAGCTTAAAGACAGACAGACAGCAGAGCGCACTGAGGGAAACTTCCACATTTTGGGGAGTGAAAACAGTCGTATGAAGCCTTCAGTGTCAGTGTTCAGTATAAATGTCCTCGAGTGATGTCACTTGAGTCAGTTTAAGTTTGAAAAAGAACTGAATCTGTTGCTGTGGAGTTCGACAGAAGTGAGCTGACCAGACCTCAGCTCTGCCACAGGCTGACAGTTTGAAGATACTTTAGTTGCTGCTAGCATAACACACCTGAATCTGCAACTGAGCTGTTGGCGGTTGAGTTGCATTATGGGTAATGTATGCATGAGGTTTTGAAATGAATGTGTGGAACAAAAGAGATGATATTTCTTGTTGTGCTGCATCGATTTTGATCTTTTTTTGTTTTAAATGTCCATCATCAGTCTGACCGTGTTTGCATCGATAAATCTGCTGACTCTTAACGCAGAGGGCACCATAGACAGCTGGTTCCAGGTTTATTCACCTCAGACTGAGCGGCGTTGTAGTCCAGAGAGTACAGCAGCTTTCCCCTCTGCTGCTTGGTCGAGCCGTAGTCTACATCCACCACATCTGGCTGAACCTGTCAGAGCACAGGAAGCTCATCAGGTTAGACCCTTCATACAAACAGGGACCAGTCAGAGCTGACACAAGCCTTTTCAGGCGACTAAAACCAGAATCTGATTCACTAAAAACTGATTTCCTAAACTGATCTACACATAACGAGGTGAGAAGTAACTCAACAAACCACCATAAGTCATTAAGTTACTGCAAGATCATCGTCAATTCATCAGTTTGTGGACGCAAAGTGCAGAAACAGCCATGCACCTCCGGGGGGCGCTATCACTCACCAGAGCTGTGGTGGTTTTTCCGTTCACTCCCTTCAGATTGATCCTCTCATCCATCTTCTTCTGCCGCTTCTTCTTCTTATCTTTGACACAGCACTTGATGCAGATGCACAGACAGCAGATCAGAACCAGCAGAGCTCCGCCCACAAAGATGGTGTAGATGGCCCATCGAGGCACTGCGGGAGACAGGACGGACGGACATGAACAGATCCTTCTCTAACCCGCTGCCAACGTGGGCTGATGAGGGACAAAATACTCAGTCTGTCCTCCGACTGTTCAAAGACACACTCAATTAGACCCACCTGTAAAATGTGACTAAGACTCCACCTTCACAAAGACGATAAAGCTCATTGACAGTCAGAGGCGATAGTTTAACTACAGTATACATTTATGTTTCAGTTGTTGACCCCTCAGATTGATCTGGTGACCCTTTGGAGGGCCCTGACCCCTAAGTTGGTAAGTATTTGAAAGCAGCTCCACCTGCAGCAGCTCCAACAGTAAAATGCTGCTGTAGCATTGACGCTGGACAGATGTGAGTGACTCATTTCTGCCATTTAGCAAATTTTTGGGGGTGGGGCTTGGTTAAAGGTGTAGCAGCTGTTTGGTGACTTACAGGGAATCTTGTCCAGTAGGTCATTGACGACGTTGGAAGCGGCGGCGGCAATTGGGTTGAGGGTGGTGTTAGTTTGGGTGGAGATAGCGGAGGTGGTGGAAATGGTGGAGACGATGGTGACGGGGCGAGTGGTCGGCGGCAGGGAGGTTGTGACTGGGCGAGTGGTTGGCGGCAGGGAGGTCGTGACGAGACGAGTGGTCGGCGGCAGGGAGGTTGTGACAGGTGGAGCCTGTGAAGATGGTGCGTGAAATGGTGGATGGGAGGAAGGTGGTGAACGGGTGGTAGACATGATGAGGACGAGGAGGAGAGGAGGTCTGGAAGCAGAAGAAGAAGAGTTTCAACTGATCAGCAGGTTTGAATACGATGACTCGCGTGTTTGTTCTTCAGCTTTGACTCACGTGAAAACATAACATGAAAATGAAGCTGATGGAAACATGACCTCACTGTTATGTGATGAGGAGTTTACAAAGCCGAGTGTCATTTCTGTTAGTGCTGGAAGAGAAATCTATGAGGAAACTAAAAGTTGAGTTCACTGACGAGCTGTGGAGTCAGAGAAAATGTTCCTTTGTGTCAAAGCTACTGATGCACTGCATTATGGGTAATGCAGGCACCAGGTTTTGACAGTGAAAGCGTGGAATTAGAAGAAGATATCTCAGGCTGCATTGATCTAGCCTTTTTTATAAGCTGTCCATCATGAGTCTGAGAAGCAGAAGTGCAACGATAAATCAGAGGACAGTCAGCAGGAAAGGGCGCAACTCCAACCACTGAATTATTGAATGCCACGAAGAAGAAGAAGAAGAAGAAGAAGAAGAAGAAACCTGGAAAAAGCAGCGCCATAAAGGCCATACAGCCATCCTCCACCATGTTTGGACAGTGGAAACTCTTAAACTGGAGATTTCTTAACAGCAGTGACGTATAAACTCAAACAGCCGTCAAAGTCTGCAGACACTGACAGGAAGCTCCACCTGCAGGCCTCCACCATGAACAAACACCAGCCTCATGAACCCACAGCCTGATCGACACTCTGATAACAAAACTCCTCACAAAGCTTCAACACTGTTTCTGTGTGACCAATCTGGAGCCTGGAGGCAAAACGCACACACAAAACACCTGAACTGCTGACACTCGCCTTGACTCGATCCTAACTCTAATCTTAAACCTAAACCCGAGTCTTAACAGCCCTTTGGAGACATTTCCAAAATCACAATAAACTAGCATCTCAGAAGCTGTAAGTGAAATATTGTACTCACTAACGATGTGTTCTACAGACACGTCGACATCCCTACACACTCAGACCAGACCGAAGAGTTTCTGATCCACTGTTTGAATGAAAGGGAGTCGAGTGAGGAGGAGGACGAGTGAGGAGGAAGGAGGTGACGTCTGGACCGGGCTTTCCCTCAAAACAATCCTCACACTGTTTGATCAGAGAGGGGAAACGTCTCCTCCCTCCATCTCCACCCAGAGGGTTTTCACCGTAATCAGCAGGAAAACACACCATCGACGGTCCGTCTGAAGGCGGCTTCAGTCACCGCCCTCCAAACATCTTCGTCTCTGAACAGTGAAACTTCATTTCCTGCTCTGAGCTGCAAAGACTGCAGTCAAAACCTTTAAAGACCCAAATGTAAACTAAGCTGTTGTGGTCGGGTCGGCAACGTGCCGTTTGAACCACTTCTGTTCGAGTGCGATCACGAGATGCCCACCGACCGAGGCAGCTGGTTGTGTTGATAAAGAACAAGGTGCTTCAGTGATGTTTACACAGCTAGTAAACACAGCTTAACAGCAGCTGAAAACGTCGTCTGAGCTGAACCTCGAGTGGTTTAACTCCTCAGCTGACAGGAGCACAGACTGTTCAAAACAAGTGGACGTAACTGGTATAAGGCACTCCACCACTGCCTTCACTCTACAGACTTGGAGGCTACGTCCACTTCCTCGGCACAGTCTATGTGCTGGAGTGATGCAGGTGATTACTTCTCAGGTGTATGAGTACACTGTGATGTCACTGTTGGGTGTGATTCCAGGCTCAACCAGAGGGGGCAGTGAAACAGATTTCCAGGCTGCTGTTCGGTTCCTCTTTAATAACTGCTGTAGGATCCCGGTCCCTTGCCTCAGGATGGTCATCAGAGGGTCTCCTCAGCAAACAAACCTCAGTTGTTTAATGGCTGTGGCTACTGTATGAAGTCTCACAAAGTGAAAGTAATAAAGTATTAAATGTTAAGCCTCCACTGCTGCTGCTGTGCGATGAAGAGAGACTCAGCAGGCGTAAACTGAAGCGCTTCATCGTCACACGGGTGAAATACAAACATGGTGTGAACGACTGGAAGTCCACAAACATCCTGAAGCTGTTTACACACCACTGTTATTACGTCTGATAAAACATTAGAGACAAGACAAAAGAAAGCAAGAAAACAGCAGCAGTTCAAACATCCAGCGCCAGTTTTCACACCAGCACACCCTGAAGACCTGAATACACCAGTGCTGCAGGAAGTACACAGTAATATTACAGTCTGACAGTTCACACGTTAAAGAGAAGAACACTGAACGGTTCTTCACACAAGCAAACAATGAGGAGGAGAGAGAGGAAGCAACAGTAACACCACCTGTAACACCATCAGTAACACCATCAGTAACACCACCAATAACACCACCAATAACACCAACACTAACACCACCAGTAACACCAACACTAACACCACCACTAACACCAACAGTATCACTGCAACTAGCACCACCAGTAACACCACCAATAACACCAACACTAACACCACCACTAACACCACCAGTAACACCACCAGTAACACCACCAATAACACCATCAGTAACACCACCAGTAACACCATCAGTAACACCACCAGTAACACCAACAGTAACACCACCAATAACACCAACACTAACACCACCAGTAACACCATCAGTAACACCACCAGTAACACCAACACTAACACCACCACCAACACCAACAGTAACACCAACAGTAACACCACCAATAACACCAACACCAACACCACCAGTAACACCACCAATAACACCAACACTAACACCACCAGTAACACCACCACTAACACCAACAGTAACACCACCACTAACACCAACAGTATCACTGCAACTAACACCACCACTAACACCAACACTAACACCAACACTAACACCATCAGTAACACCACCACTAACACCACCAATAACACCAACACTAACACCACCAGTAACACCATCAGTAACACCACCACTAACACCAACAGTAACACCACCACTAACACCAACACTAACACCAACACTAACATCAACACTAACACCAACAGTAACACCACCAATAACACCACCAATAACACCAACACTAACACCAAAGGTAACAACAACACTAACACCAACAGTAACACTGCAACTAGCACCACCAGTAACACCATCAGTAACACCACCAGTAACACCAACACTAACACCACCACTAACACCAACAGTAACACCAACACTAACACCAACAGTAACACCAACACTAACACCAAAGGTAACAACAACACTAACACCAACAGTAACACTGCAACTAGCACCACCAGTAACACCACCAGTAACACCAGCACTAACACCAACACTAGCACCAACAGTAACACCACCAGTACCTGAGAACGACGATTTCTGTCCACACGTTTTCGTTTCTTTTATTTAAACTTCATTTCTTCTCCGTTTGTTCAGTCGGCTGTTGAATCTGGTTTCAGGTCCTGTTGAACTTCAGTCGGCCATCTTCAGCTCTTAATGTCTGCTGACTTCAACCTGCAGCAGCCACCACACCTGCTGAGCACACACACTCACACGCACACACACATACCTGCATAGTCAGTGTTCAAACAGAGGTGGAGTCGTTGCTGCTGAAGTACCAGTTATTCAAATACGTGTCATGCTGCCTCTGAGTCAATGCTGCCGTCTGTGCAAAGATAAAGCAGCTGATAACATTCTAATGAGACTATTGATCTTCTGATATGCTGTTTTATTGGTTTTACCATTTAACTCATATATGTTTGAGTCTTGCTCTAATGTGACTTTGTTGGATGGTTAAATGTTGCAGCAGCTCGGCTCTTCGGGTGGAAATGCCGGTCGGTGGTCCCCTCTTTGATCCGGACTCAAAGCAGCCGGATGCATTAAGATGAAATATCCTAGATGTTCATGTTCTTCAGAGGATGAATCCTAATGCCTTTGGTGATCCTCTCACTTTTCCTCTAGCGCAAACATGAGGCTGATATTTGTGGTTTTAACTATGAAGTAACTAATACCAGGTGATCTCTGAGCTCAGCACCACCAGGTCAAAATACCTGCAAACCTCTGACATTCCCATCAGCCTCAGCTGTACCCTGTTCACTGCTAGTTAGCATGTTAAACTTATTGTATATAAGTCACCATTGGTTTCAGTAAATGTAAAATTACACACTGAAGTCTCATTGAACTGATACTGCATTTATTGATTTCAATGGTGAGATAAGCACGAGCAGGCCAGAGCCAATCACAGTGAAGCAACCAGAGCAGGAAACGGTTTCCCGGCAACTATCAACAGCTTTTCTCCAGAGCTGCATTTCTGTTGGCCTTTAACGGGTGAATGAACACTGCAGCTGCAGAAAACTGCTGCTGCTCCTTTCTGCCAGCGTGTCGCTCACCTGGTCACCATCAGTGATGTCATAACAGGTGTTGAACTTAAAGGGGCCCTGTGGAGTTTCACCTAAACACAACACGAGGAGTGGGTTTCCTTCCTCATCAAGTGTCTTTGTAAGCATTTTCAGTCCTGCGCTGTTTGCATCCATGTTCGCGAGCTGGCAGTCTGCGTCCTCAGCGCTGCACATTCAGCATGTTTGATCAGCGGATTAGCGTTGGCAGAACTGTGTCACATCATGAGCGTCTTCATGCACAAGAAAAACAAGCCACTCAAAGAAAACCAGCTCCTCGGCGCCACCCGAGGGCCGAAACTCCACAGGGAACCTTTAAGCTGTCAAAGGCAAAGTCATAATTCACACACAAGGGAAATTAAACCTAAACTTCTTCAGAAGGAACATTTTCTCAGTTTTTATCCTGATTTTGTTCCCTCAGTTCAACAATTTCTATCCTGAAATGACTCAAATGATCACTTTCACTCCTCGCTCAGTCTCACTTTGATGTTAATCTTCATGCTTTAAAAAAAAAAAAAAAAAGGATTTAGATCAAATCGAAGTGTAACTCAGGGTGCACTCATCAGCTTTTTCCTCAGCCTTCACCCACATCTGACTTCAGTCTCGTTCATGAAAACTGAATTTCTGTTATTTTGTCCACAGCTTATCAAGCTGCTGTCTCGGCCAGAGGTTTCCCACCTCAGCGGGACCTTCCTGGTTAATAAATATGTTTATATTTTGATTTGAGAGAACAAATTATGTACTTTAAAAAAAAAGGTATTATTGACTGAATTGAGGACAATTTCTCAAATACCTGCTGGGCTCTTCTGCTCAGTCAGTCAGTCATACACTAATAATCCAGGGTTGACACACCTGCTGTGATGTCACTGATTGAAGAACTAGTGAAGCTCAACATTCGTGACTGTTTTGACCCACAAAGAGCAACTTTAAAAGCTAAAACTGTGGAGCCGCACACAGTTTCCTGCTCTGGTTACATGTCATATTTGTCCTGTTAAATTCCATAAAAAACAAAAAAAAACACCTCCTTCCTTTACAAGAGAAACTGCAGCCACCCAGCCAAAATAATATTTATCTCTCTATGTGCTGTAACAGAGTGAATAATATGCTCTCCTGGGATGCTTTAAACTATGTGTTTGGAAAGCAGAAGGACTGATCTGCAGTCAGTGTTTATTTAACGCCCAAACCACCTTTAGCATTTTATTGAGAACATTTAAATAACATTAGAACTAAATGTGGTACAGTTTGGATGTACACTGAGGGTCCGGGGGGGTGGGATGAAGGTTTGGACGCAGACACGCACAGCTTCCTGTTTCTCCTCTGTTATGTACACTGAAAGTGCGACAGCGGCCGGCGGATCAGAAGTTGATGGCTTTGCCGAAGGAAGCAGCCAGGTTAGCTTCTCTGAAGGCCTCCGACACCGTCTGCAGGAGGAGGACGAGGGACAGAGGGAGGATGAGAAGAGGGAGGGAAAGGATGAAGCAGCAGATACACTCGGGCTGCTGGTTGTGTGTCAATAGTTCAGTTTTTTAGGAATTTCCTACAGATTGTGTGTGTGTGTGTGTGTGTGTGTGTGTGTGTGTGTGTGCCATGGCCTTCACCTGATGTGGTCAGTGTGTGTTCTTGTATGGTTGGGGTGTGTGTGTGTGTGTGTGTGTGTTGCAGCAGGACGTACAGGGTGGGCGTGGCAGACTCTGGCGACGTCCTCACATGAAGCACCGTACTCCATGGCCAAAGCAGCTTCATTGATCATCTCTCCTGCCCCCTGCAGGGAAACACGTGAACAGCCACTTTTAACGTATCTGTGTGGAACAGCCATGTTAGCAGCATGTCTGTGTCTGTGGTGATGTTTGTAGCTCAGTCCAACATTTTAATCCCCAATAAAACATCAGAGACTATTAAAAGGGCAAAAAAGCTCAAGCTAGCATGCTAACATGCTTATATTGCTGACATGCTACATGTTTACTCGTCATACTAACACAGAAATTGTTAGCAAGGCGCTATTCTAATTTTGCAGTCATGCTAACTGCAGGCATGTTGATTTCATGTCACGTCAGGTTGACACGCTAGCTGTGAACATGCTAACACCCACATTCCTACATTAGCATGTTAACCATGTTTACCATGCACGTTGAGTTACATTGAGTTCACACTGAGTCACATAAAAGCTCTTACAGTTCCCACGATGTGAGCTCCCAGCATCCGGTCTGTCTCCTTGTGGCTGAGGATCTTCACCATGCCGTCCGTGTCTGCGTTGGTCTTGGCTCGGCTGTTGGCGGCAAAGGGGAACTTGCCGACTTTGTACGGGACGCCCTGAGAAGGAGAATTCAAGACTTTTACTCTAATATAAATGGAGTATTTCTACATAGTTTTACTGCCATTTTTACTTGAGTAAATGATCTGAATACTTCTTCAACCACTGCTTCATCTCTAAAGCTCTGGAATTTCCCCTCGCGGGACTAATAAAAAAATATTGTATTGAATTGAAAGCTCACTGAGAATGACTGGATTCAAGTTTCTGCTGCCCCCAAGTGGCCAAAATCAGTTACTGCAGGCTTGAATGAAACAAAGCAGGACTGGACATCCACAGTGATTTTTGGGGCTGCAGCTGCTGTTCAGGACACTTCCTGCCCCCTTCCTCTGCTGCTCCATATCTAAATAAAGAACTCTCACCTCCTCTTTGAGCTGCTCCTCCGTCTTGCCCACCCAGGCCACCTCGGGGTGTGTGTAGATGACGGAGGGAACGCAGTTGTAGTCGATGTGCACGGCACCGCCCGCCATGCCCTCCACGCAGATGATGCCCTCGTCCTCGGCCTTGTGGGCCAACATGGGCCCGGCGACCACGTCACCGATGGCATAAATACTGAGGAGGAGAGGGGGGAGAAAAGTACCTGAAGGGTTTTGTTTAAGGATATTCAGTCTGCACACCAACACGCTGTTTCACAGACCAACGGTTTGCTGATTGGATGGTTTAGGATCTGGTTTCAGAGACTAGGTCCCAGCCTGAGCTTGGGGGTACCTGGGCACTTTGGTCTGGAAGCGGTTGTTGACGGGGATGCGGCCCCTGTTGTCCAGCTCGATGCCGACAGATTCCAGACCAAGGTTCTCGGTGAAAGGTCGTCTGCCGATACAGACCAGCAGCACGTCACACGTCAGAGTCTCGTTCTTTCCTCCAGCCGCCGCCTCCACTCTGAAACACAGCATATATAACTTCAAAAAGACGCACCAAGGCTGTGATATCCAATCAGGATGTGAAGATTCATGAGTGTCTCACTCACGCCACATCGATCTTGCCGTCGGGCCTCTTGGTGGCCCCCATGACTTTGGTGCTGAGCTTGAACTTCAGGCCCTGCTTCTGCAGGATGCGCTGGAAGTTCTTGGACATCTCCATGTCGATGCCCATGCCACCCACATGGCCCAGGAACTCCACCGCCGTGACTTTAGAGCCCAGACGATGCCACACTGACCCCTGCAGGACAAACACCATGTAAGCTTCTCTAAAATGTTTATTTCATTAGAGATTTTTTCACATTGGAGCCAGGTTTGGGGCTCTTTCTGTGATGGGTTCTAGACTTGCAGATGCTGACCAGCTCCACTCCGATGACTCCGGCTCCGATCACAATCAGCTCCTCTGGAACCTTCTTCAGTGACAGAGCTCCTGTTGATGACACGACGCTCTCCTCATCGATCTTAAAGAAGAGAGGAAAATTCAAGTGAAAACATGTTTCAACACAGTTTTGCATGTTGATTTAAACTGTGACCACCTGACATTCAGCCTCTGCATCGGCGAATGAAAAGTGGCGTCTTTCACCTTGAAGTCTTGTCCTAGCAGGACGCACCTTTCAGGTTTGGGTTTGCTTAAATCAAATCAAATCAATCAAAGTTTGTTCAAACCTCCTCCTGTTGTACAAATACTTCTTCAGATCTTTAAGTGAAACTAAGGTGTGCCACAGGTGTCGTACCTGGATGCCAGGGAAGGGCGTGACCTCAGAGCCGGTGGCGATGAGGATGTTCTTGGTGTTGATGACCTGCTCGCTGCCATCCGCCGCCACGGCCGTCACCTGGTTCTTACCCGTCACCCTCCCGAAGCCGTTGACGTGGGTCACCTGAGGGGAGTGATGTCACAGCATGAACGCAGTTATCAGACTCTCTGTTCAGATGTAAGCCAATGAAAAGCAGAGGAAGAGGCCTGACTTTGTTCTGTTTGAATAGATGAGCGATTCCTCCCGTCAGCGCTTTAACCGCTCCGCTCTTCTGAGCCATCATCTTCTCCAGGTTCAACGAGATGCCTGAAACTGAGAGACACTTTGAATATTAGGAAATATTAAGTTCAAAAACTAAGACATGTTCGTTTTGTCCCTTTAAAGGTTCTTACTCTCGATGCCTCTGCTTTCGAAGTCCTTGCCGTGAGCCATGTGGTACAAGTAGGAGTTGTTCAGCAGAGCCTGCAGACACAAAATACCAAGTTCATTATCAGATTTCTCATGAATTTCATAGTTTTATCATCTGAAGTTCAAGCAAATTCCCCTAAAGTAGTCAATCACACCAATAATCTATCCAAAGCTCAAAGTACAGACGGATGGATGACCTTTGAGGGGATGCAGCCGACGTTCAGGCAGGTTCCACCCAGCGTGACGTTCTTCTCCACACACACTGTCTGTCAAAGGAAACACGGATATTACAGAGACGTCCACGGTTCAGTACCATCAGCTGGGACAAAAACAGGGCGGGCGAAGAGACAAACACCAGAATTCTGAAAGATTCGATAATCCCTGAGGGCTGCTTACCTTGAAGCCGAGCTGTGCGGCTTTGATGGCGGCGACGTAGCCGCCCGGACCGGAGCCCACCACCGTGACGTCGGCATCAACTGCAGAGAAGCAACACGGCGGCCGTCATCACGAGTTTGTGATGGCAGCTCAGAGCAAAGAGACGAGAACACGGGAAACACTCGAGACCTCGGTTATAAAAGAAAGTTTTCATTTTGAAGAAGTGGACTGAATCAGGAGATAAAGTCTGCTGAGATCAGACTAAATTTACAGTTCAAACACACCAGTTTCAGCTGGGAACATGACGCAAGACATGGATGTTTTTCCTCCATCTTTGTCCCTCCCAGCTTCCTGTCATGTCTTTACTGCAGACTATCACTGAAGGCATAAAATAACCCCAAAATACTCCTTCTTTAAACACATAACACAGTGGAATTTCACATTTGGATGTACAAGTACAGTGAGTTGAATGATGTTTGTGAATTTATGTTTCCACGTCCTGAAAAAACGTTTGTCCTGTGACGCCAGCGAGCAGCTACATGACGGCTAACATCAACGAGTCATCGTGTTTCTGTCACTTCACCACCATCTACTGGATTTTAAGACGTATGGCATTTATTCCACCAGCGTCAAATCTCACAATGTTCGACGTGTACACTCGTGATTTTGTCCCAGACTTTAAAGTTTTCTTCCTTGGCTCATGCTAAACTCTTCCACCAAGTTTCATGAAAATCAGGACGGCAGTTTTTCTGCCATCCTGCTGACAAAGAGACCAAAAGAACCAACTGAAAACAGACTTTAGTTCTACAAAAATCTCCCACATCAGCAGACAGTGAGTCTTATCCACATTTTCATATTCATAACAAACCCTCCTTTACTGCTATTGTGAGGTCTGATTCAAGTCAAATTCAGCATTTGAGAGATTTGACCGTTAGCATAAATCGCTAAATCCAAATCTCTATGCTCGGCTCCCTGCTCTGGGGTCAGTGTGGGCGAATTTCAGCCACACAAATCGAACCCACAGGTGAAAATACAAACCCCACACTGCGGACAAAAACGTAACGACCGCATGAGCGGTGTTAAAGGAGCCAGAAAAATGACGATGGCTGTGAACGCCTCACAGAGCAGACGCTAACAGAGCTTCTTCCTAAAGCAAAAATGGTAAGCAGTCGAGCCGACATGACGACATAATGGTGATGGTGGTGATGATGATGATGATGATGATGATGATGATGATGATGATGACAGTACTTTCCTCACAGGTCGGGTGTTATAGAAAATGTTAAAAGTCACATTGATGTATTAATTCTGTTTTAACTTTCATTTCAGCAACTTAAAAAGACTGTAAATCCACTTAGATGACAGAAATAAAGTCATTATCTCATCCTCATTAGCTACATGCTATAATAAGTAAACAAGAAAATACAGGATATGATAAAACTGGTGAATGACTCTCGTATCTGTTTTAACAAGTTCTGCATGAGGCCCAACATCTGCCGACCACGGCACAACCATCAGACATCGGGCCGAAGTTCAGATGAGAACGTGCCCTGAATGAAGGCGGATGATAAGATTTACAGTCGTCTTACTTGCTGCTTTGTCAGCGTAGGTTCTGACAGACAGACCGGCGGCGCCGTGCAGCTTGCAGGGGAGGTGGTGGCTCCGCTGTGAGGCAAACAAACACAGAAAGACGGTCAGAAAAACAACCTCAACCAGAGTCAAACACAAACCCGTCCGCCGCTGAACACTTTGAGAGCAATTCATGTGATTTCAGAGGACGGAAGCAGAAAAGTCAAACAAGTTCCTCTTCAAAATAAATGTTACTTTGTGATCAAACTTGTACATTTACAGTATTTTCCAGAGGAACTCTCAGGCTCAGTGACAGCCTGTCTGTTATTTGTTTCCTGTATTTCCTTCACTAGAATTTCCTCGTTCCGCCACTCGAGCGCACACTGAGGATAATGGTGTAAAAACCACGGTGAAAACAGATTTTGGTAAGTCAGGACGGAGCTAAAGTCAGGTTTAGAAGATGGAAGAAGGTGTCAAATGTGTTTTCATATAGTTTTATTTTGTACATTTCTTTGAAGGGGTCGCTGCACTTAAAGTGGTTTTGGGGTTCAACGTCTTGCTCAGGGGCTCTCAGCAGAGATGTTGAGCAGATACAGTCTTTACTGACTCTCAGCTTGGACACATTCATCTGTCAGCACTGGGTATCGAACCAGCGACCGTTTCGTCTTTACAGCAAAGCAGGCTTCTCATTTGCTGGCTGTTTGGCCAACAAGTTTTCCCATGTGTCACATTAAAAACATGATCGTCTGCCAAAAACTGACTCTATCACGGAGTGTCTACATCCACAGCTGATTGTATCTGGATCAAACAGTCCTAACGAGCAAATATACACAGCTTCATGGACTTGATCTTGATGACAGCAGGTCTTTGTGAAACTTTTCTTGTATCCAAAATAATCGAATTTGAAGCCAAATAAGTGTTAGCAGCTTTATTAGACGTGATTATAGGCAATATTACACTACTGTTAATGATGTTTATGTGTGTTTTATATGTGTAATGTCCTTGTTTAGGCCTGTATTTAGAAAATATATTGTATTTAACATGATTTACAGATGTGTTATATCTAATCCTGCTGGACTCGAACCAATCAAATCATTTTTACCCGTTTAAATATCTTTAAAACAATCAGTTTTGTCAGAATATGTGATCTATATGTGTACTAATGAAGGTAGCTTCTCAAAAGAGAGGAAAGATTAGGACTGATGTGATATTTAGCTGGTGAGGCTGTGGGTTGCTCAGCCTTTGACTTGAGCTACATTACGAGTTAACGCCGGTTAGGTAACCACTGCTAATTACCTTAGCATGCTAACACGGCTCGTAAGCAGAGCTGTCAACTGAAACGTCGATGAACTAACGTCTATTAGCGTTAGCAGAAACCTTTAACGTTAGCTTACAAATATACTGTAAAACTACTTCAAACTGTTTTAATTTGTCAACAAAGCAGCTAACTTCACCTCTATCCACAACATAACGCGCTTTCCTGGCAAACGTGGAAACTTAAAACGACTTCAGTCATAATTTTATGTTGCTATAAGCATTTTTGTAAATTTCTCTCATGCCGAATTGTAAAAGGAAACTTTAAAAAAATGGACAATATACTATATACATACTAGGCGGCATATTTTTTCAGCAATAACGACAACAAATCTGAATTTCACATTTTTCCGGTAGAGTTTGGCAGTACGTCCTCTCCATAAGATTTCACCGGACAGAGCTGTTAGCTGACCCGCTTGCCAGACGCGGGCCGCGAGTCTGAAAATACCAGTATCCTCAGGACCAACGGCCAGTGTGACCAGTTACAGCCCGTTCCGGACAACACATGCTGGTTAACAGGTTGATAAAATCCACCCTTACCGTGGCCAGAGAGCGATATAACTGCGTCCAGCTCTGCATTTTCTCTGTGTCCCTCGCAGGATTTGTAACCTACAGCAGGCCGACAGCCAAGGACTCCTGACATTGCGCATGCGCAGTACCAGTCCATTAAAAACATGCCTTGGTGTCGCCTCTAAATGACGTCATGGCTGTGAAGGCTGAAAACATTGAAAAATGGACCAGCCTGTAAACATATTAACATGGCCTGGGAACGGGCATGTTTTTCTGGAGTGGATCAAATGCATGGTGTTCATCAGCATCAGCATCACCAATTATGATATAAGTAGATTATTACTCATGAACTTTGGAGGGACATCAAGACCTTCAAAGTAAAATGCATATGATTACATTTGTTTTTTTTATCTACACATTCAAATGGAGGACACATTGCCCTATAAATTTAGTTTGCTGATGGTAAAATTTCACACAGATTTACTGATAAATATCCACATTATTGCTATATATGTGAAAGAGGCTTGGTGGAATACTCTGATATGCAGGTTTCGGAACATTTTCTGCCATGTCCAATGGTGCATCATCAACTCTGTCTGTAGTAATTAGTCAGTAAATCCAAAAATATAACGGTAAATGATGTGGTGATGAGCCACGCACCGAAATAAATGGAAAAGTCTGACTTCAGTAATGCAGATCTTAATGCAGAAGCTTATTTGTGGCATTGTATGGATTCATGGTATCTTAACTTTAACATTAGATATTCATGTGCTTTCTACTTTAAAGGGAAACAAGCCTGCACACTCATTCATGCACAATCATCAGTGACACAATGACATTTTTTATATCAGAGTATCTTCAACAGTGATTTATCTCCAGACGTGTTTATTTATTTTGATGAACAGATGGAAGATTCACACATGGATATATTTTGACACAGAAGATGTAAAAGATGCATCTTCTTACCGTGATTTTTTCTAAATGGCTTTAAGAATCTGCAGAAAATTTTGATCTTTAGAAAAAAACATGAAATGGAAAATGCATAA
Source organism: Chaetodon trifasciatus (assembly GCA_037975065.1). Classification (NCBI taxonomy): domain Eukaryota; kingdom Metazoa; phylum Chordata; class Actinopteri; order Chaetodontiformes; family Chaetodontidae; genus Chaetodon; species Chaetodon trifasciatus. The sequence goes on from JBBMOE010000030.1 coordinate 1,714,859, forward strand.
AAGTCCCACCTGCATGCTATGTTATAGAGAAATTCTGTGATTGAAGCCCAAAAATAGTGGAAATAAAAAAGGTGAAAAAAAAAAAAAAAGTTAATCAGAACCCGTAGAGTATATATTACTGATAGTATTAGATACTATGAAATTTTCTTACACTAAGTGATGCTAAATCTGCTGTTCTACTCAGCATGACGACTGACAGCAGAGATGATCAGGGGGGCAGAGTTTTTGCCACCATGATTAAGAAATGGACCACAGTATGGGTAGAGTTTCTCAGTGAAGCAGCAGCCAGTGAAGGAGTAGAGAAGAGCTGCAGCATCAGCGTCATAAAAGGAGACCAGACCCTCCTCATAGTCCACAAACACCCCCACCTTCTGAGGCTGGGACTTCAGAGAGAGACAGACTGGAGGACCAGCAAGAGCTTTATACTCATTTTCATTCCTCAGACAAATCATCCAGTAACCATCCTGAGGACTCAGTGTGATTTGTCCTTTCCTGTTGATCGACTCTCTGGCAACTCCTACATCCCAGTCAGTCTTCCCTTTGACCTGAACCTCAAAGTAAAACCTTCCTGAAGAGAAACTCTGCTTTGCTAAAACATTTAAACAATAATTGAATCTCTCTGGATTGTCTTGGAGATTCTTCTTTACATCACTATCATACACTTGTTTCCCATCATCAGACAGGATGAGCCAAGGATTTGCTGTATCAGAATCAAGTGTCACATCTGCTGCATACTGCTGGACCCTCTTCAGCTCAGCCTCAAACAGCTTCTTCATCTCTTCACTGAGCGTCTCCTCCAGCTCATTCAAAGCTCTCCTCACAGTCCCTTCATAGGAAGGTGGACGGACGCTGACTTCTGTCCAGTTCTTGGCGGGTGTAGCAGCGTTCATGGAGGGGAAGCTTTGGAGGAGGAGGAGGTGGTCTTCAGACTGTGAGAGCTGCTCCACCTCAGTGCTCCTCTGCATCAGCTCAGAGATTTCCTGCTCCAGCTCTTCGATGAAGCCTTCAGCCTGTTTCTCCGTCTTCCTCTGCTTCTCTTTGATCGTCTCCATGAACTCGGTCTGGCTTCTCTCAACAGACGCCTTCAGAGCTCTGAAGACCTGAACGCCGTCTGCTGTCTCTCTGTCTGCATCTTTCTTACTGAGCTCCACTGAGCGTCTGACCTCCTCAATCTTCAGTCGTCTCTCCTGGATCATCTGCTGGATGTCAGCCTCTGTGTTCCTCAGCTCGGCCTTCTTTCCTTCAGATTCTTCTCTCAGAGGAACAACATCGTGTGTCTTGTGGTCTGTAACGGTGCAGAGCATGCAGACACACATCTGGTCGGTCTTACAGAACAGCTCCAGCAGTTTATCGTGCTTCATACACATCCTGGCTTCCAGGTCCTCCACAGGGTCCATCAGCTGATGTCTCTTCAGGCCTGACTTCGTCAGGTGAGGCTCCAGGTGAGTCTCACAGTAGGAGGTCAGACAGACCAGGCAGGACTTCAGGGCCTTCAGTTTGGTTCCAGTGCAGACGTCACAGGGAACGTCTCCTGGTTTGGACACTTGTTGCTCTGAGCTGCTGCTGCTGGCTTTCTGTTGAGCTGACTGTCTGAACTGAGCAGCCATCTCACGGATGAAAGTATTGACCTGCAGCTCAGGTCTGCTGCTGAAAACCTTTTTACAGTTGGGACACTGACACAGGACATTAATATTCCAGTGTTCAGTGATGCAGGTTTGACAGAAGTTGTGTCCACATGGTGTGCTGACTGGATCAGTGAACACATCCAGACAGATGGAGCACAGAAGCTGATCTTCAGTCAGCAGACAGCTGGCAGCAGACATATCTACACTCTGAGGACAAAAGGTGTGACAAAAGACAATAAGTTACACATCTGTTGGTTATTTGTTTAATACAGTCAAACTATAATTAGTGGAATTAAAAAAGATTAATGGTGACCTCTTTTGTGAAATTGCACCCAACTGAGGGACAAATTTTAAAGCAAAGCAAAAATCCATAAGAATTCAATCTTGGCAAAAAGTCTCAGAGAGGTAATCCAACGGGTAATTCCCAGTGATACTCACACAAAGAATGGACATAACACACAGGAGAGATCAGGACAAACTGGCAACCATAGGTGCAGAGAACCACCCTTAAATACAGCCGGCCTGATGACCTAATGCGCCTCAGGTATGCAGGTGATGCAGGTGAATAGGCAGAGCCAGCAGAGAGAAAGGAGGCACACCCAGTCTCAGACAGACAGGGAAACAAACAGGCAAACAAATGATAATAAATAATACACTAAGGGAAAAGGGAAAATGGAAAACACTAGGTCTGTTGGCTTTTAAACAGGATGCCTAGGCACAGTCTCAAACGTATTCTACTCTAATGTACGAGTGAATGTGTGCGAGTGTGCGTTCGTATAAACAATGAGACAAATAAACTTCACATGCATGTATCAAAAATGGCGCTGCTCAAACTGCAAAGTAACTCGTTCACAAACGTCAAACAAAAAATAAGGATTAAACACATTAAACTCATGCCAGTGTCGAGCAAGCGGTTGAAAACTATTTCTGCTCAGCGTCCTTCAGCACTGTGCCTACTTTCCTTAATGAGATGTGCGTCGATGACATGAGCTTAACTCAAAATGCAACACTTTGTAGTTCTTTACAACAAAACACAAAAATGGCTCCTACACTAGGAAAAGACAAAAGGACAGACCCCAACAATGATCTTCATTCCAAAGACAGCAGGAACTGCAGAAACAGTGAAGCCGAGAGGAAAAAGCTGGAAATTCAAAGCTACTGTTTGTTAACGACTAGCTGTAAAACATCAATGGTATGTTTCTATTGGCAATTGTTGAATAAAACCAGATCATGAACTCTGGGCATTGAACAGTACAAACGGCATTGAAACGTGGCTAATTAGCTAAACCTAGTAACACCAGAAAAACTAGTCCTGCTATGTTATGCCGCTTTGTGATTGTTAGATCTAGGTACTTTTTCATTATGTATGAGGTTCAACAAAATCAGTTACTAAGATGCTAAATCATTAAAACTGATGTAACTTTCAGCTACATGAAACGGGTTGGGAAAAGTTGCTGAATTAGCTTCAGCTAAAGTGGCTGCATGCTAACCTTCACGAGTTCAGTCACTGTAGTTTGGTTTTTATGTCTATTTTGCAGTTCTAGAAAAATGTACATGTAGTTTTTAATCAAATGACACAGTTCTATGGTTAGAATATTGCTCTTATGGTAAAACAGATGTAATAATAATAATAACAACAATAAAACTATTCATTTAGTCTTTGTAGGACTCACCAGTACTTTGCAGAGATTCAGCTTTTTTGTTGAGAAAAACCTGATGGAGTCTGTTGAATTCTGTTGACTTGTCTCGACTGCTGCTCTTCTTCTGTCACTGAGACAAACTTTCACTTTCGTTTGATGAAATGTGACGTTGAAGCTTTTCTTCTGTCAGTGTTGCTCCTCCTCTCAGTATAACTTGGAACAGAAGAAGTATTCAGACCTTTTACCTCAGGAACTTCCTGTTCCACTGGCACCACCACGTCGCCTGGCAGCCTCCAGTCCTGCTGCCCTGTCACCAGCCTACAGTCTTGCTGTCCTCTTGCTGGTCGTCCAGTCAAGTTGCCCTCTCGCTGGCTTCCTACTTAGGGTTCCTTCCGCTGGCTTTTGGCCCTGAGTCACAACGCTGGTCCCCAGAGGCTTTCGCCTTCGCCGTCCTCCAGTTTGACCTCCAGAGGGGATCCACCTTCGACAGCCTCCTGCCCATCCTGATGAGAGATTCCGCCTTCACTAGCCTCCTGTCTGTCTTCCCAGAGGGGTACAGCCTTCACTGGTCTCCTGCCCATCCTTCTAAGGAGGGTCTGCTTTTGCTGGCCTCCTGTTCATCTTGGAGAGGGGTTCACAATTCACTGGTCTCCTGCCTGACCTCCAATGGGGTTCTGTCTTCCTCACCAGCCTCCAGCCTGACCTCCAGAGGGGTTCCACCTTTGCCGCTGGCCACCAGAGGGGTTCCATCTTCACTGCTGGCCTCCTGCCTGGCCTCCAGAGGGGTTTCGCCTTTGTTCCAGTCCCCTGGCCGCCTGCTTTAGGTTACCAACATCCTTGACCACTCGCCCCAAAGTCCCTTCTCCAGACTTCCCTCCACACACCCATCTTGACTTGGACCTTTTGGACTTTTTGAAGGGATGTCTGGAAGCTGTCCCTTGAAGGGGGGTAATGTGATGATGATTTGGTTTGATTGGTTTTGTAGTTCCTGTTTTATGTTGAAGCTTTGTGTTTTGCTTTACTTCCTGTATTTTCCCACCTGTGTGGATGTCTGATTATTTTCACATGTTCTTTGTTAGTCTTCCCAAAACCAGTGTTTTCCATTTATATTTGCCAATTTGCCAGATCATAATCATTCCTCTTGCGTCAAGTGTTCATACCTGTCCTGTGATTTTTTTCTGTACAGTCTTTTTCAGTGTTTTGGATTTTTGGTCGGTTTGTTTCTCTGGACCTCGCTTGCTTTTGTTGGATTTCTGGATTCTGTTCTATGTGTCTTTGGATTTCATTTGCCTTTGTATTTATTACTTTGGTGTTGACCCTCACCAGCCTCGCGCTCCTGTAAGTCTTTGTTTGCCACATTAGTTAAATAGATTTACTGAACTGCACCACCTCTGCCTATTGTTTGGTCTACATTTGGGATCCATATCATGTTCCTTCGTCACACATAATAGCTGTATGTTTTAGGATTCAGGATTCAGGATTCCTTTATTGATCCCAGAGGGGAAATTGTTTTTGTAGCAGTGCTTCATACAGATAGTTTTTACAGTTTCTTTCAATAGGCTGCAACAGTCCTAACAGTCCAACGTTCAATCTGTGATTTCAGTTTCCTGCTGCTTTCCAAACTGTCGCTGTGAAGTTACATTAAAAGTGCATATTTGAAAAAAAAACAACAAAACTCCTCAATTAGAGAGGCCACGTCTTAAGAACTCTGCACCACTCAAAAATCCACATTTATATTTCCATGCATGATCTAGAAAAGTTTAAGTTGATTAGTGCATTCATGTCATCTGTTTCAGTATCAGACCAGCGATTTAGTTATTCATGAAGAGCACACATCAGGCTGTGGTTTGTTAAGACCTCCACCAGAGGGCGGCCTCAGCTCTCATTTATTCTGTACAAACACTGGTTTGGTGTTGGAATCACCTTCTCAAACCAAACATTACAAAAGCTTCACACATTATAAACTGGCCTTGAACTTGCACCTTGGGCAACATCTGGCCAGCTGCACAGCTCTGTGGGTCAAAAACGTTCAAGCATGTTCTTTAAAGAGGCTAATCAATATTTTATAATAACAGATTATGAAATAGCAGGGTCGCTAGCAGTGATGAACTTAAAGAGAATTATCAGCATCTGCTTGGTGGTACAACCAGGACCAGCTGCCTCAGATTCAACCCTCCTTGGATAACCATGACCTGGATGAGCAAAATGCAGTTTAATACTCAGATGAGGTTGCTCATGTTTTAGCATTTCTGACAGTCCATATCGTAGCCTACAGTCACTATTTTTACTTGAGAAAGACAATTTGAACTGCAGTCCGACTTTCCTCTGACCTGTGTTCAGCTGTGCAGCTCATTTTGATAAAACTTTAATAACTTTCTCCTGCCTTGACTCTGCTGTCTGGTTCAGCTGTCTGCAGGCAACAAATCCCTGCTGAACTCCAGTTGCTGCTTCAAACATAGTTATTGACTCAAACATCACAGAACCAGTTTCTTTTCGTTTCAGTTTCCTCAAATCTCGACATATTACAACTTTATTTTCAGAATATTTTGACTTTTTTGTAACATTACAACTTTTTACCTCAAAATATTTCAACCTTATTCTTGAAATTTTCCTTACAAAATTTTTCAACTCGATTCGAGTTTGCATGAATTTGATTTTCTGCGTCCATATCTGATAAAGTTGTAGTCGAGCAGTAAATGCAATCTTCAGGCTTCAAAACGACCCTTGAGAAACCTGTGGGTGATGGCTGATGGCGGATTCTTCTTCTCGTTATTTATTTCATTTAATTTTGTCTTTTTTTCTTGAAGAAGGTTCTTTGTTTTAGTCTTTTTGTGGGATTTGTTAATAAAATGCAAAAATGTAGAATATTTATGTACCTAGCATAGCCTTGTCCTTTAATAGTTATTATGATTTTATTGCTTTCGCAGTTTTGACTGCGACAGTGTGTGAAAGCCATTTGACCTTTTCTTTTTCATGTTTGTCCCTGGTTTACTTCAGCAGGATCCCAGAAGAGCGTTTTGATAATAAGCTTGTTTGGGCCCCTTTGAGACCTGCTGACAGTCAAATTCAATTAAAACATGATGCCAACATCCCAGCAAACACTCCCTACTACTCTCAGAGAAACTCTGGCTTTCAAAGTCAATTGTGTCCGATGTGAAGAGCCTGCCTTCATGTCCCCGTCTGGAGCCTTTTCACGTGCTAAAATAAGAGTTTCCCCCTCTTTCCTCGAGTCGACATGAGCAAAGTGAGCGGCGTGAAAGCCCGGAGAGAGCTTCCATTTGACGAGTGGCAGCCTCAGGTCTTGTGTCTCTGTGACACTATGGGCCACTACAAAAGCCTGTCCTTTCTTCGGCTGCAGAATAACAGCGAGAGAAAAGAAAAGAGGTGGTGCATGATGAGGAGGAGGGGGATTTTGGAGAAAAAAAGGGGCTCTGGCTTTTGAAACCGGCCCGGCGCAGATGTACAGGGCAGGAGGATTAGGCTGCGGGTGTTGGTGACGTTCACCCGGCTCCACTCTCCCTCCATCGTGGCCTTTTGTGGCTCTGAGCAGCCTTGGGATGGTAAGCTGCCGGCTGGCGTGCCAACGGAGCTCAATATGCGCCCGACAATGGTAGAGCAACCCCCGCCCCCGCAAAACCCCTACCAACCTCCAACTCACCCTTCCTCACCCTCTGCAACACCACACACTGAGGATGTGATAGAGGAGCTAATATCACCCCATCTGACCAGCGACAGTGTGCCTGAGTGTGTGTTGATGCATCCATAACATTGTGAGAACAACAACCTGATTGCACACCTACAGTGTGGGGACCCTACATCCATCAGGGGCCAAGGAGCCGGTCCCCACAAGGGTACTTTTCACGTTAAGGGGAGCTCCACCAATTTTACATATTTAGCTGTTTACAGGTGTTTGGGAGGACCATGTGGAAAAGTTGTATGAAGTCTTTAGTGTCTGCAGAGGGAGCAATGCAAACTGTGATAGATTGCCTCACATGATGTCACTTGAGGCAGCATTGGTTGGGGCTGAAGACTGTGAGTCTGTAAATGAGAAGAATCTGTCGGCGTGGAGATAGAAAGAGGTGAGCTTACCAGACCTCTGTAGCTGCTCCTCATCCTTGCTATAGGCCAGATGCTAGGCTACATTAGCCGCTGTTAGCATAACACACCAAACTGCCAACAGTCAACTTGCATTGTGGGTAATGTTGACGTCAAGTTATGGCAAAAAGGAAGAATAAGAATAAAAAAGATGATATCTTTGGTTTTACTGTTTTTAATGCTTTTTTAAACCGTCCATCATAACAAATATAACAAACATAATTAACACCTTTCTTGTACCTTAAAGACTCAGTGTTAACATCACTGATCATTGATCTGTCTGTTGGTCTGTCAGTCAGCATTTGTTCAGCACGCTATGACCAGTGAAGGTGGCACCCCTCTGCAATGTTAGCATGCTAACACGCTAAGCTAAGGTGGTGAACAACATTGTACTTGCTAAATGTCAACATGTTAGCATTGTCATTGCGAACATGTTAGCATGTTGTTAGCACTTCACTGAAAATCACCATTGTCCCTAAGTGCAGCCTCACAGAGCTGCTAGCATGGCTGGAAACTCTCGGTCTTGTTTCTTTTTAATTTGGATTTGTGTAATTTTGATGCAGGAATATATCACTTCCTGATCTTCACACATCATCCTAATGCATCAGCCAGTGCTGAGAGAGAAGAGAGGGAGAGGAGAGGGACAAGCACATATTCTCAGAGTGCATTGTGGAGAGGAATGCCATTGAATTTGGGTGTTTTTTCATGCGCCAGCCTCTTTTGTGTGCAGGCTAAGGAAGTCCATTGTGCGGGCAGACACCCTGAGAAAGGAGGCGAGCTTGGAGCCGTTGTCTGCCGGTGCTTCTGCAGCGCTCGAGCCCTAAAAAGACCTGAATGAAGCTCTGCCATCGGAAGCAGCCGGCCCGAACCGAGAGACAATGCCGCTGGGCAACTTTGAAGACCAGCAACAATTAAAAATGCAGCTTCACTATATTAATTATGCATTCATGCTTTTGTCTTGTTTTTTTTTTTTTTTTCAAGGGAGGGGATAATGGGGGAGCTGTGAGGTTTAAGACTCAACAGGTCTGAGGCGGAGAGAGAGATTACAGTGAAAAAACAACTCATGCAAATGATTGTGCGAATGCTGCTGTTGGAAATTCATTGAGGGAGAAATGTGTGTGTGGTTGGATGTGTTTCAGGGGATTACCGACACTTGAGCAATGACAAAAACACATCCTGGTATTTACCTAATAAAACCAAACTCTGTGTCTTCAGTAAGACGACAATAAAACTGCTGAATAAAAAAAGCAGATCTAGAGAGGTCGGCAAAAACCCTCGGATTCATCTCGCAGAGCATGTTGCTAGGAAACTCAGAGTTACAGCTCGGAGTTGCACTTTGCGGAGTCTTTTTCTTTAAGGCCTTTCTCCTCTGTCCTCCCTCGATTGCCGGCAGGACACACATAAAGCAGCTTTCTGAAGGCATTGAGGTGAATTTCTGCTGGCTGGCGGCTCTGTCAGGTGGCTCTGTTGTGCTCAGAGTCGCCAGCAAATGGCTCCTTTTGGACCAGTGGGAAGGTTTATTCAGAAAAAGCCAACACTGCTTTGAAAAATAGCTCTGTTTGGGAGGCATTCATGCCTTGTTTACAACCGAATCTGTCACACTGAGGACAGAAGAATGTGGAATCACAGCGTCTCCCCCTGCTGGCCGAGAGACAAACTGCATACGCGTCAAATCTCAGGTTATTGCTGACGTTTGTAAAGTACCTATAGACAGATTCTGGTTCCATCATTTCTTAAGTAATCCATAATGCAATCCTGAAAACAGTGATGGACGAGATGGAGGCGACTCCTTTGAGTCCATTATCAACTTTAAATGGATAATAAGACACCAAATTAAAAACTCGGTGGATTCAGGTTATTTTTGATGGAAATGTGACAGAAATGTCCCCACAACAACTGGAAAACTGTGTCCACTTTAGTCCAGTTTGCTTCATCAATGAGGGTCGATGGCGGTGAAAGCTCAAGAACGGATCGATACTGGCTAAGTTTGCTGGTTTGTGTAGTTTAACTGCATTTTGTAGGTTAGCCTGTTGAACTCGCCGTTAGCATGTTGCTTGGCTAATGTGGCTACTCCTAGAGTGCGGCTTGATGATGGTCTAATGTTGTCATATTGAGGGACAGACAAGAGAAACTGTGTGACTGTTAAACCTCATTTGAAACAACAAAATAACGAGAGGAGTAACCTTCATCGTGACGTTACAGCTCTGTCAGTTCAAGACAGTGATGTAAAGAACATGACAGGAAACAGACAGAGGAGAAGGTCAGCAGTGAAACGGGTTTCTGTGTCACACACAGAAAACCACCAGGGATCAATTCCAATTAGCTTTAGGAGGTTTGTGGATGCAGCAAACAAATGTTTGACCAGCAGAAGTGGAGCAGATTGATGATGATGACTATCGGACAAGCGTCTCTGTTATTAAATCCTCTGTACGTGAACGCCCTTTTACTTGTTAAATGATCTAATGAGCAAAGGACTGGTTTTAATGGCTGGCCATGTTTAATGCTAATGTCCACAGCAAACAGCTTTGCAATGAAGTATTCATGTTATATTTAATGTGGAGAGCAGAGCACTTGGATTGGTCAATTTTTATGTTATTGATTAAAGCACTTCTATCCGCAGCATGAGAACTCTAAAGTCACACTGATGACACTCCAAATACACATCACATACTACAGTACTGCAGTCAGTTTTATTTCAAATGATACACCAACTTATCCATCTCAGCCAAGCATAAAAACCTTTTCAATGATATTTAATTTTTTTTTTTTTTCATTTTTTGCATTTAGTTTTAAATTTTGATTTAAATTGAAACGTACTTTGTGTCTGTCAGCAGAGTTCCATTGAAAAATCTCAAAATATACACATTTTATATATTTTAGTATTATGAAATATCAAATTAGTTGAGAGGTATCTTTTTCAGTCAGTCAAGAAATTTACACTATGTTGCCAGTTTATTAGTTACACATGGCTAAAGCTAACAGTCCTGTAAAAAAAAATCCTCCTTTCATGACGGTATAATGTTTGTTAATATCAATAAAGGTAGATTAAACAGTATAATGAAGTACGATTCAAAGGCACCACAAGCTGCACCCACCAAAGTGACCATGCTGAAACTGAATGTTACTGAAGTTCCTGAAGGCTGAATTCCCTGCAGTATGTATTTATACTGCTTTCCTTTTAGCTAGTTGTACCTAATAAATTGGCTCCTGAGGGCAGATCTTTTAAAAGTGCAAAAGTCTGTTTTATGTCCTGCTTTTGACAAACAGTAAAATTCCTGATTTGACCCTCAAATGCAGCTTGTTTCTGAACACTCGCTCGTGGTTTTATGAATGTGTTACCTCGCTCCAGGTAAACGTCAGGCGACGGACGCACAGCTCTGATTTATGCTTTCTGTAAACTGATGAAACGACTTCAAGCTGCTGCAGTTTCTCTTTCCGGAGCACAAACAGATTTGACGCAGGCTTCCTGACGGTGTGTAGCGGGGTGCAGCCGGGGTCAGAGGTCACGTGTGTTGGCAGCATGTAGCTCGCCATGTGTTTCAAATACGGGCAGGAGCGCATGAATGAGCGGCTGAATGCAAAGCTCATTAGTGCTGCAGGAGAGTGCGTGAGGAGAGTCAGAGATCGTATGGTTGAAGTGAAGGCAGAAGTGCCTCAACACATTCCTGCCTCTTTATTAAGGTGATCTGTGACCCCGTCTGTCCCAGAATAGAAAGTTTTTCCATTGTGTGCGAGGGCGAGTGTGCGGTGGTCGAGGCTAATACAGTGCGTATCGGACCTCTCCTCTCCTAAAAAGGAACTTGTTGGCAGTTGAGAGACCACTTAGTGCTCTTATACTCTCGTCAGTGTGCAGATAAAAGCGAATCAGACCTGCTGTTTTCTGAAGCCTCCTCCACTGGAGAGGCTGGAGAGGAGCGTTTTGTTTCACTGCTGGTATGCAGAGAGCGGCCTGGACGCACAAAGACGCCGGTAATAACAGTTAATCTTCGCAAAGGTTCAATGGCTGCCAACCAACCAACCAACCAGCCGGCTGCAATTCAGAGCTGGCACCACAATAGTGAGGAAACATCAAAGTCGGAGGGAGTGCGGAGCGGCCGGTTCCCATCACCTAAATCAACAAGGCCTGAGCAGAGAGTAAACATGCAGAGTTAACAGAAGGAGTCACATCAGACGGACGGGACGGAGTGCTAAACGTCCACCTTAACTCAACGCCCGGCCACAGTGAGCGCAAAGAGTTTTCATTTCATAAAACTCAATTCTTCTCAATATTCTGTCACTGATCCATTTGTGCTTCAGCTTCAGGTTTGAGTGAGACACAAACACTGGGGTCCATTTGTCCAACAGATTTATTTCCTGGAAGCTCTCCACATCATTAAAGCATCAGTCTGATGTTATTCTATATTTCATTACCGTCACCAAACCCATAAAAACACCAGAGAGTCCGTCTTTGAAGACTTCCCCACCCTCTCTGTGGCCCTCAGACCGAGTCCACTGGACTGCAAACACAAAGGTTTAAAAACAACTCTCTAAACGTTTGTTAAGTTTCAAATACAAGTTTGTTATTTCAGCAAATACAGTTAGAAAGTAAAAAGGTTCTGACTCAGCTGGTGATGAACTGAACTGTTTTCTACCTGTTACCTGATACCTGATACCTGATACCTGTGACCTGACACCTGATACCTGTTACCTGTTGCCTGTGACCTGTGACCTGTTGCATGTGACCTGTTGCCTGTGACCTGTGACCTGTTGCATGTGACCTGGTACCTGTTACCTGTTACCTGTTACCTGTTACCTGTGACCTGTGACCTGTTGCATGTGACCTGGTACCTGTGACCCGCTACCTGCTACCTGTGATCTGTTACCTGTGACCTGTTACCTGTCGACGGCCGCTCACACCTGTGGATGGTCTGAGCTGCTGTTTGCTGGCTGGCGTTCGACGTGATCGTCGCTCTGAGCGCGCTCAGTCGTGAACTCATGATCGATGGATCGGAGCGATTCTCTGTGACGTGACAGGAACACCACGTGGGTCCGATGTGGATCCCCAGAGGCCTGTGAACCAGCTCCAGGACCCGACCTCTGACCTCTCTGTCGGGGGGTTATACAGTGAGTGTGGTAAGTGGGGGTGTCCGGGGGGAGGAGGGGGGTTTAATGACACCCGGTCTGTTCTGTGTGACATGACCTCATTACCTCAATCCATGTATCGATGGGGGGGGGATTATCCCGAGCCTGACAGCAGACTCAGCTCCTCTGCTGCTGTTAAAGAGTTGCTTCACTCAAACTACTAAATAATTTACAGACATTTTCTGTGGAAAAAAGCTCCAATCAGAGCTGCCGATGGTGAGAAAGAAGCTTTTTTTTCTAAATCTTTGCTTGATTTTCTTGTTTTTCCTGTAATTTTCTTGTTTTTTCACATTTATATTTTTCATTTCGTTTTCTTATTTTGTTGTCGTCATATTTTTCTTGACTTTTTTTTCTGTTATTATTTTCTTCTTTTTTCTTTTCATTTTCTTGTGTTTGTCTCATTTTTTATTGTTATTCTTTTCCCTTGTCCCATTTTCTGTATTTTTCTTCATTTTTTTGTGAACATTTGGACGGATGTTGTGACTTATGACAGAATCAAATAAATGCAAATCAAATCAAAATATTGTATACAAATATATTTAGCTAAACAAAAAATATATTTTCAAGTATGTTTTAGAATATTTCAACATAAATTCATGCAAAGAAGAAACTAAGATCATGTGCTCCAGTATCACAGGAAGCTCAGGACGAACAACAACCAAGCATGCATCTATTTACTTTACAGGACAAAAAAAACCTTTTTCCTCTGGATGTTTCTGATATGTGACTCTCAGTTTTAGCTGTTTGTGTGAACGTGTTGACCTGCATTGACTTGCAGAACTGAAGCCGAGCGTCTCTAAAGATAAAGCTTAAAAACACGTCAACAATAAAAAGTGCATGTTCTTATCTGATGTCCTGAAAAACGTCTTCCCTCGGGGGATTTGTTGTTGTCATTTGTTGTTGTTCATCTCAATGGACGCTGCTTTTTCCCACGAAACATCATCCGAGGGTGGACCCCGCCTGAAAGGATGTTTGCTGCAGCTTTTTCTGTGAGCGTAAAAGGAAACTGATCATCACCTCCACGCTGTTTCTTCCATCAGTGTTGAAACAAAGATGGAGGAGAGAGAGAAAACAGGTCATCTGTCAAAGAAGTCCAAGTTCTGTCCTTCATTTTAATTAATGATGTCGTTCTCAACAAGTTAACAGCTCAGAAACACGTCAGTCAGGTTGGAATTTATTCAGATTATCTAAACTAGTTTCTTTGGAGGTCAAACTCACCTGACGTGCTGCTAATAATCCCTCACTGAACAGGTAAATCGGTCAAAACTGACACAGGAAGTGCGTCAGTGAACCACAGAGGCCTGATCAGCAGTGGACAGCCATGATGTTTCTGCCTGAACCAGTTTTTTTAAAGGCATTACCTCATTTAGTTTAATGAGGCTACAAGAAACAAACGAGACTGAATGTCGACTCGGGCACACCAGAGGTATCTCTGTCTCTGTCTCTGTCTCTGTCTCTGTCCTGAGTTTATACAAGATGTAAACTGCAATACAACGTCGTACTCACATACCCCTGCACTTTAACTGCACACCAGGTCTGTGGAGAGGAAAGCATGAATAAGATGACAATTAAAAAGTCAGTCAACAGAGTTATAAGATAAGATAAAACTTTACTGATCCCACGCCGGGGACTTTAAGAGCAATAATAGCAAGACTAAAAAGGAGATGTAGAGAAAGAACAAATAAACGATAAAAAGAGATATAATCAATTATATACATGTACTTTATATACAAAAAGAAAAAAGAACATATGAGCGCAGTAAAAACAATCTGTAATATTGCACAAGATATCTGATGTAATGTATGTGAGTAAATGTTAAGCATAACTAAAGCAGCAGAGCGAACAGTATTCTCACATGCAGCAGCTGCCTCATCCAGCATCACTGGAAAAGTTATCTGGGAAATGGCGACACTCTGAATGTCGCTCCTGCTCCTCAGAGGATGAACCCTTCAATGTTCTGTCATTAACAAAGTTGGTCATGTGACTCTAAACTGCAGCGGTTTGGTGCGTCAGGATGTCGTTGGAGGGTGAAGGACTCATCAAAAACGTCGTCACCACATTCACTTCCTGTGCTGATCGATTCTGTTTCCCTCCGCTCTCCCTGCAGGATCAATAATAGGATCTGATGGAGTGGCAAACAAACAGCAAACAGATCAAAGACTGAATCCAGTCTGTCTCACTCTCCGACCTGTTGGAGATCCCTTCGGGTCGATCACTCCCAGCCTGAGCGCAGTTTGGAGGAAAGTCACGGAAAACTGTCCGAAAGCTCCCCAGAAATCCCTGAATGGGAGCTCTGTGGGAGTACAACTAATTTTATTAGCCCCCTTGGAAACATTCAGCCTAACAAGTGGAAAGCAGTTTCTGCATAAATTAAAGATAATCCAGAGTAAATTATGCAAATGTATTCGCTGAGATAAAGGAGGGGGTGGTGTGGTCGTTTATTGTGAGGTTAAAAAATCTGAGCCAGTGGTTCAAACTGAACCGAGGGAAACTTTCTTAAAACTCTGTGAGGCCCGTGAGGAAATAACGCTGCCATGTTGCATCATCTGTGGATCACTGAGAGGAGGCAACGAAGCTCCGGAGAGCCAGTCGGTCCATTTCCACGGACAGATGATCCATCACAGGCAGCATGAAGCACGATGTCACCATGCTGTAAAGCAGCTCGGGGGGGTTTGAAACTCGGCCTGGTGGTCGTGGCCAGATTGACCTCTAAACCAACAACCTCATGGACCCCCCACTCGTGTAGAATGGCAGATTTATTCATCTGTTTATTTACTCTTTAATGGATCCCCTTTAGCTTCCACATAGTGGCAGCTAGTCTTCCTCATTAACACAACAACAACAACAACAACAAGAAACACAAATTAAAAGCATGTTTAATCAATCCTGGTTTTTCCAGAGAAATCTGCTAAAATCTGCTCCCAGAAACAAACTCCTCAGAATCATTCAAGTGTTTCTGGTCTGAACACACTGAAGTCTGAATATTTTTTTTTTTTTTTGCAAATAGATGCGTGCAGATGATGATATCTGGGACATACTAGCTGGAAACACAATGAGACCACAGCATGCAGGCTTACAGTAACCCAAGTTCAATAAAAACTGATAACAATGCCACAGAAAGTGAATACTTTCATTTTTTTTCTCATGGTATTTAATGGTATATTTAGGCGTTCTCCAAAAAAAAAGTCAATGTAGTATTAAATATTTATCTATATAAATATCTATATCTATGTTCATGAAATCTAGATTTTGTCAACCTATATTCATATTTACAGTATTTTACCCACATTTTAGCTATATATCTTTATATTGATGCCATTTACTATGTTAATACTTTAAACAGAGTAATGTCTCTGCTATCTGATTTGAGGTGACTGAGCTGTGAATAAACCACTGAGGGTCATCTTGGAACGTTTCATTGGCTACTGAAATGCCAGTCATGCAAACTCAACTGTGATTGGCTAGATCTTCATAAGGAAGAAGAAAAGGATGCCCTTCTGATCAACTCAGGCTGTTATTGGCTGCTCTGGTTGCTAGGCCTCATATGATTGGTCGAGGGAGTCATTTCAAACCTGAGACTCTACATACAAACTGGAAACAAGATGGCGGCCGCCTGTGTGTTTCTGGAAGTTGTAAAAGGGAAAACACAGAAGAAAAGCAGAAGAAGAGCTAATTTTACAGGAGAAAACATGTTTCTGTGGATTATTTTCATGTTCTGGACTAAATATCTTTACTGCAGAGAATCTTCTGGACCTTTGTGGATGTTTCCAGACCGTTTTTGTTGGAGTGTTTTTGATCTGTGGATCTCTGAGAGACGTCAGCAGTGAGTTGCCTCCATTTTAAACACAGTTTGTCTGCTGTTGGTGTTTATTGAGCCTCCTGTTGTGATCGTATCTTGAAGTGGTTTACATCAGTCGATTCATGAGGAGCTTAGCTTAGCTAACGGTGCTTAATGTGAGTATGAAAGTGAACGTAGCGTTAGTGCGAACAGGCCCGTGGGCGGGATGTCGGAGCGGCACCATCACCATGCAGCTGTTACAGATGTAGTCTGACCTGGAAATGCTTCTGTAGCACATTTAACTGGATCCTCTTTCCAGCTGCAGCCAGTCCATCCTAAAATGAGCATTTCCTGTTCAGCTGTGTGCAAAGAAGAAGTATTCAAATACTTAAACAAAAGTACCACCAACACAATGCAAACATGCTGTATTAAGTATTAAGTATGAACTATCAGCTAAATGTACTTGCAGTGTGAAAAGTAAAAGTACTTCAGTAGACCACAGATGGATTTATTCTCTACGACATTAATACGACATCTTTTCATTCAATTGCCAATGAAATGTATTTATTTCATTGGTGTTTCTAATGTACAATCATCTGAAAAGTAACATTTCTGTAGCGGAGTAAAAGTACAACATTTCCATCTGAGAAGTAGTGGAGCAAAAAAATAAAGAAGCATAAGACAGAAATACTCGAGTACAAGTACTGTACTTGAGTAAATGTACTTTTTACAGGGTAAAATATTATTACAATAAGTGAACAAAGCAAAGTACAAACTCTGAACACAAAGCCTGAGCAGACCATCCAGAGATTCTGCAACTTCGTCTCCTAGAAATGATGTTTTCATGAGACTGACGGACATTGTTTCCAGGATTTTGTTCAGTGAGTTGTTTTTCTGGTCTTTGTTGCAAAGTTTTGTCATTACAAGAGTCTGATTGGTGGGTTGCTGCGATGGCCCTGGAGCAGCATGAATGATGATGCTGTAGGAACGACACCAACACCTTCAGTGGAGAAAACATGAGGCAGGCTGTCGACGGCCAGAAAGTTAGGACTTTGTGTTTTGATGGTGAAACGGTTTCCTGTGAGTTTTCATTTCAGAGATGTTGTGGTTGCACTTTCTTAAATCTGAGTCACATAATAAGATCATTTTAAGCACAGGAACCATAAAAAGCTTTGATCATGGTTCAGTTGCAGGAAAGCAAATTGTTTATTTTGCTTCCAGCTGTTTGTAAAATTCAAGATTTGGAGTTTTTTAAAGTGTTTTTTTGTTTCCAACCTTTGTGCTAAGCTAGGCTAAACCAAGCAGCAACCTCCCGAGCTGAAAAAGGAGCAAACAGAGAATTGCCGAGGCTGTAACAGTGAGTCAGTCCCCATAGACCCCCATATTAAAACGCCTGATTTTACAGCAGAAACACACGTTTTCAGCCCGCTACAAAAAACTGTTTTTAATTATATTAAAGCTTAAAGTGATGCATAATTATGGGCATGGCTGCTTTGAATGACAACTAGCTGCTAGGTTTCAGCAACCAGGCTCCACCCACACGCCTCCCCTTGGATCAGCCGGGTGTTTGGTGGAGTCAGATGGAGACGGCCGGAGTCACCGAACAAAAATGTTGAGAAACTGCTCCTGCTTTGTTTTTCAGAAGCCTTGAATTAGAGTTTTAAAGTGTCTCTCTCACACACTCACACACACACACACAGGGTCCACATTCCCACAGTGAATTGTGATTTCTGGGTCACCGCTGATGTTTCGTCTCCATTTCAGTGCGAGGTGAAAGCGTCTCTCGGGGTCAGGAGGTCGCGGCTCCGTGAACTCACCACACACACTTAAAAACAAAAAGACTCCTTTCGCCCGTTTCACTCAATTACTCCCCGCGATGTGTTAATGACTCCCCGCCGTCTGCTGCGCCTCACTTTTGATGGAGGAGTCACAGCGGCTGATGAAGTCCTCTGATACAAGTGGAGCATCATTTACAGCTTCAAGATGTCGGTTTATCAATTACTGCACTGAGAGAAGCTAATTGATGACTGAAAAGGAGCTTTTTGGGAAATTTATGATGTCAACGTCTTAAACAAGGTCACATGATCAGAACTCAGCTACAGAGGGATGAAAGGCGACCTGACGAAGAGGCCGCGGACAGCAGTAAAAGCTAAGTTAGCTCAGCGTTAGCTGGAGCTGCCACGTCTGCGGTCGCGTTCCACGTTCTTTAATAAAACACGTCCAACGTCATGACCACGATGAGCCGTCAGCAGCAACAGCACATTATCAGAGGCCGTCTTCCATAACCAATAACCAAACATGGCGGCTCTGTGGGGGCCGTGGATCACGTTTTGGCCCCGGGCAGCTCACGGTTGATCCGGCCCTGAAAACGACTCTAAAGTTGTAGAATCTGAACATTGTGAAAAGAGTTTGGTCCAGTTTGGTGTCCTGCTGCCGGTCTTTGGAGCAGACGAGGCCATGTTTACTTCCTCTTTTCCATTTTTCTCTTATTTCTATCTCTTCACTTCTTTTATTTGTCTCTTTTCAATCTTCCCCCATTAAATTTTCCTTTTTCTGTTTATTTTCGTCTTTTCTCCTTTTTTTTTGTTTCCTTCTCTTCTTATTCCAAGTTTTCATTCTCCTTCCTCTTCCTCCCTGATCCTTCTTCCTCTTTTACTTTTAATAGTTCTGACAGAGGTCTCCTCCTGTCAGTCCTGCCTTCATACAAACAATGAAAATGAATAAATGAATGAATGAATACACAGATATTAATCTCCACAGTGTAACCAACATCAGTCTAACTGTTCTTCCCAGCACCATCAGCTGTGTGGAGGAAGTGAGGCCGGGTGGCTGCGGGCTGTGGGCGGCGCACAGCTTCAGTCCGGCGGCTCCTCTTCAGTGTTTCAGTCGGTGTGGAGGAGAGCGGACGGAGCGGCGCACCGGGACCCGGGATCTGTACCACACGTACGGCAGCGAGACCACAAGAAACCGGCAGGCAGGAGCGGAGCGGAGCGGAGCGGAGCAGCATGGAGCTGTGAGGCTGCGGGCCGACAGGGACCTGCTCCCCAAAAAACGCTCATTGATTTGATTATTTACGGCATCTGCGAGCTTTTCCCAACATGGAGACCACAGGCTGCTGTCTGCTGCTGGCTGCGCTCTTCATCCTCCTCTGCCAACAAGGTAAGACACGCTGTCCGTCATGTTTTCTCCTCATGTGACACACAAACGCTTCTCTCTCCGGACGCGTTTCGATTTTCTGAACACCGTTTGCTTTTCAACTTGCGCCAACTTGACGGTGATTGCGCAGCAGCTTCAGGTGTGCAGGGGAGTGAGCTCTGCCCGAAACCAACGGAAGGAGTCTCCGTGCTGTCACTGTTTGTATCTCTGGGTAGAACTAGAAATATTTTTGCTGTTTTATGTCCAGAATTGAACCTGCGGTGCGTAACGCGTTGTGCGTCTTTGGAAACATTGAAGTCCAAAACGCGTTCGTCAAAAGCAAACAGATTTTCTGTGCCTGGGAGATGTCCCGTGCTCAGGTCTGAGGGTCTGAGGGTCTGCGGGGTCGCAGATTAAAACGTTTGAGAGGCGCAGGTCGTCACATATCAGCTCCAAACCCGAGCTGTCAAGCATGGAAAGAGAAGTTTGGACACGGTAGTCTGACTGGCTGATTAAGGGTGTCAGAGGCTCCATAACTGGCAACAACAACAGCAGTAATCCCATAATACTTCTCAGAAACAGATACTATCACTGCAAAAACTATGAAGTAATACAGTTCTTTTATTCTCCATCCTGAAGCATTTTTTCACAACTTTTGGACGCAGAAATGTCTTAAAATGTGTAGAAATGAAGTTAGTGTGAAGGTAAACTTGAATAAAAAGGCCTGATGTCTCTGAGCAGGAGGAGACCTGAGATGATGGAAGTGTTGGGCTTGTTGGTTTTCTGCTGGAAAATCGAAATAGTCTTTTTTCAGGTTGAAGCGGTGTGTTTTTGGACTGTGGCGACTGTTCCAACCGGTCTGTCGGCCAAAATGAAGCGACGCAGGTTTGAAAAAATAACACCCTGAGAAACATCCAGCAGGCTGCAGCTCTGTGCCCAGTCTGCAGAGCTCTCAGGAGCCCGCGGGTTTGGCTTTGAAACTGGCAAAATAATCATTTAAATCAGTGAGTGTCTGATCCAAGAATAATTAGATAAAAGTCTGAATATGAGCGAGCGTTTGACGCCAGCGTTCACTCTGATTCTGTGCTGCAGACTGAAAATATTTGGATTTAGCCTCAATAACCAGCTCTGTGGCTGAACTGGTTCCAGTACGGCTGGAAAAGACACTCGTTAACATCTTAATAAGCATCGAATCACAAATTCAAAGGTGCCTTCAGGACAGAGACTTTCTAAAAGATTGTTCATGAGAACTTTTCCCAACACAAATCAGGCTGGAAACGGGAAAAATAAAGCAGCAGCTGACGACACGTAAAGACACTTGGAGCTGATTTGCCTTCTGTTTGTCTCGTTAAGCTCATGAATTTCTCCTTTACTGGACCAAAGAGTGCGGCAGATATGATGGCTGGTCGACCCTGATGCAGGACAACTTTCTTTAAAGCAGCACAATAACAAAATCATGTGTCGATATGAAAACTGTGGGACCACCTGAAGAGATGAATTATCACCTGAATCTGCAGCTTTGTGACGTTCAGCTCGTCGTGTGTTTGTCGTTGCTGTTCTGGTTCTCATCACTTTCCTCGTCTCAGAGCTGTTGACCACCTGCTCAGCAGCAGCGTTTAGCAGCTAAAGAGCCAGATATTTCCCTCAGGAGCAGGCAGAGACCAAAAACAGAGCTGAAAGTCAGACGATACCGATCTGATGAATGATCGTGTCGCTGCTGGATCTGTAAATTAACGACAGTTTGCTAACAAGTTCATCACGTTAGCAGGCGATTGTATGTGAATCCTCGCAACCCCACATAAAGAGGAGGTGAACTGACGAGCCAATGAGCTTCTTTTTAACAAATTAGCTCATAATTTACTTCATCAGGTAGTTGCATCAGTGGAATTTGTTGTTGTTTGTTGTTGTTGTCACATCTGTGTAAAAATCAGGATGTTCAAGAGTTTTTAGTGGGGACTAAGACTTCTGGGTAATAATCCTGGTCAGTGAAAACAAACTTGCTGTGAGGTCCGTTGAGGGGCTGTTCTGGAGCTTTCAGTCGTGTCACATGGTACTCACCAGCTGATGGGGTCTGTCCGGCTGTAATGGAAACGTAGACGTTCAGATTTCCGTTTTTGTCTGAGCTCTTTCTGAGTTCTTTGTCTTAAAAGTTGCAGCAGTAGCTGTTCTGCCAGTGACGTGTTGCAGATGGACGCTTTGGTTTGGAGACGTAGCTGGTTTCCTTTGGACTTTCTTTTGTTCCCTCATGTCGAGCAGCTTTAAAACAGAACATTTTCTTTTCTCTGTCTGACAGCATCACAGGTGACCTCTCCTGGATCAGCTTTTTTTTTACAGTCGCTTATGACGTCAGAAATAGAAATATTCTCGATGTCTTGTGGGTCATATTTAGAGAAGTTATCTTAAACTCAGCCTGGCATTATTCAGCTCTCTGGGAACTTTACAGTCTCCTCTAAAATGTAAATACGTTTCAGTGGGTTTGTTTCTCGTCCCACAAAAAGCATTATAAAAACATTCCCAGCAGTGCGTCCTGCAGGGTTTAAGAAGTCAGTGGACATGAATCAGGATTTGTCACCATAAGCCTGAACACTGGAAGCGTTTCCAGCTCCTTATCCTCTGGTTTGAACTCCCAGCCTCACGGTTCATCCCCAGCGTGCCAGAGAGGACACTGATCTGCTTGGTTGAATCTTTTCGGGGGTTGAGACGTGAAACAAAGATTAGGGGGAGAAGCTGGTCGGAGCCAGTTTCAGCTGAAGGGATGTGAAACCTTTTGTGGCCGGGCCAGTGAGCCCGGGTCTGTGCTGGACAGTTCGGTACCTGCAGAAAGCCCCCGGGCTCCCTCGCGCCTCCTCCCTTTTCATTTGGGCTGTTTTAAATGAAGCTTTGATGAAACGTCGGGGCACAAAGGAGGTGCCAGCTCGCTGAGGAGGCAGCGCAGGAATGGTTGATGGTGGAAGAAAAGACACATGAGGAGAAAACTCAGCACCATCTGGCCTCCCCAAAAGATATTTGTGAATGGGCAGTGCCAGTCGTCCGCCTGGAGGACGGAGTCTGAGGGCCTCTTGTTGTCTAACAGGGAGTCTGCTGACAGATGGCCGTCACAGTCAGACAGTCTGTCAGTCAAACGCATGCAGGGGGCCGCCGAGGATGTGATGCCCACCACCACAGGCACCAGCTAACGGACGCCAGCTAACAGACAGCAGCTAACAGTCACCAGCTAACAGGCACCAGCTAACAGACACCAGCTAACAGGCACCAGCTAACGGACGCCAGCTAACAGACAGCAGCTAACAGACACCAGCTAACAGTCACCAGCTAACAGACACCAGCTAACAGTCACCAGCTAACAGGCACCAGCTAACAGTCACCAGCTAACAGGCACCAGCTAACGAACGCCAGCCAACAGACACCAGCTAACGGACGCCAGCTAACAGGCACCAGCTAACAGGCACCAGCTAACAGGCACCAGCCAACAGACACCAGCTAACAGGCACCAGCTAACAGTCACCAGCTAACAGTCACCAGCTAACAGACAGCTTCTTTTAAAGGTCAGATTCACAGTGCCACCACGTTTGGTGGTTAAATGTCGTCAACTGAAGCAATAAATCCTCAGTGTTTGCTATGTTGACTGATTGATATAGTGCCTACATGTACCAGGATGCATTGCATGCTGCCGGGTACTAAACAAAGTTACACAACATTGCCAAGCAAATGAGTTTCTGCAGTTTGACCATTTCTTTTTCACATGTAGCTGTATCGTTACCTCCAGTGCATGTCTGTCAATTAAAGTTGCATACAGCAGCAAAACACTCACACACTGGTGAGGAGCAGAACGTGCTTCGGTAAGACAACGCTAATGCTAATGCTAGTTGTAAACATCCAACCTACTGCTCTCGTTGCTTAATTCAAATGAGGCTTAAGGTCCGCACAGTTTCTCTTGACTGTCCCTCAGAACATTAACATCACCGCAGGCTGTGGGAGTATGTTAACCACGTTAGCCGCGCTAAAGCTAACACTAAGTTTAACAGGCTAACCAACAAAACAAAGTCAGTCCGCTGAGACTTTTGGGTTGTGCGTGGCGTGTTTGGTCGCCACCGGCTGCATCCTCTTGCACATCTCCTGTTGTAACGCAGCTTTGGCCTCTTTCCCCAGTGTTTCCTAAAGTGAGCTTGAGTGGAGGGACGGTAACAAAGTAAGAGAATAGACTACTCTACTGAAAACTATGTCACCTGTGGGTGTGGTTACAGGTGCAGTGAAGCACACCTCTGATCCTGCTGTGATGAGAGGTGAAGCAGACTTTTAACTAGAGTGTCTGTCAAGTTAGTTTCATTTATAAAAATATCACAGATTTGCTTCAGTGGTCTTTACAGTGTGGACAGCATGCGGGACCCTCCAGCTCCTCAGAGGACGGATCCTTCTACAGGACGGACAGGCAGGAAATAGATGTTGTGCGCACAGAATAGATCATCATAACACCACAGTTTGGTTTGATAAAATTTTAGATGATGCAGGAGGACGTCGAGCAGCTTCAGGTGTCAGCAAACACACCTCCATGTTGACCCGGAAGGTGACGGAGACACGAGAGGCTGTTTGTACAGCGTGGATCCAGTTAAAGCTTGAAAAGCACATTCTGTGTAGGAGCTCGTTTGGATCCTGAAGACTGTGGTCACCTCAGATGACCTTTCTTTAGCCTTCCCTCTCCTTTACATTCATGCCTTTATTTCCTCCTGTTTCTCACCACCTTCTATCCCTTCTTTTATTCTATCCCTCCATCTCTATCCAAAGCAGCTTCGTCCGGGCAGACGTCCCCCGATGCCCCACTGGTAGTCTGGAAAAAAAAGCAGATTTCCCGTCGTGGCAGCGGGGGTATTTGATGACCAGATTAGTGGGTATTAGGCTCAACGGCATTCACTCAGGCATACACAGGGGCCACCGGTTTGAATCCACCCGCGTCGCCCCTCTTTTTCTTTGCGCTGGCCCTCGGCTGAATGGGGGCCGGGGTTACGTGGGGAAACAAGCGGCCGGGTCCTCGGCGGAGGTCAGCTGAGGAGGCCCGTCCGTCCCGCACCGCCTCCTCTGGCCCGGCCCGGTGAATTATGCTGTCAGAGGGGAGATTTGTTTTGTAACAGTAGGAAAGGGGGTAACTACAGAAAGAAGGGAGGTGTGAGGGGGCAGATTGAGGAGGATTGGGGGGGGGGTGCAGAGAAAAGAAGAGGGTGAGGGGTGGTTTCAGGGGGGAGCATTTAAGCGTGACGCATGATGGCATTGCGATTTGTCCCAGTGGCGGCGGCGGTGAGGAGGAGAGGACGCTGTCACACTGTGAAGCTGGAGCAAAAGTGTGGGAGCGCAGTGTGTTTGGATGGGGGGGGTACACACACTGCCACACACACACACACACACACACACACACACACACACACACACACACACACACTGTCACACACACATTCTTCCTCCAACACCTCGAGGTTGGAGGCCTCACAGAGTGATGGAGTGCAGGTTAAGCAGCACTCCTGCCTTCATTAGTCTTCGTTAACACCCCCAGCCTCGTTACCCCCCCACCCCCAGACACACACACACCTCCCCATCTTACTGTGTGTCACTGTTCTCAGGCCTCCATTCCCATCACACACTGTAAAAAAAAACCTGTCCTAACAATCATCTGCTCTCAGATTCAGTTTGTTCCATCGATCGATTGTTGAAAGGGTGTGTGTGTGTGTGTGTGTGTGTGTGGTTGTCTGTGTGTGCGTGAGAGAGATTTTTTTAGGCAGTGCATGTGTGGATGGGATTTAAGGAGGAAAAGCTCATTTTTAATTGTAGAAGCTTTTTGCAGCATGTTAGCATCAAACAGGTGAAGTGACGTCACCTTGTTGTTAAATGTTTCTTGCACCTGTTCATGTTGCAGCTTTATTTCCGCCTCACTTTCTGCTTTGGATCCATTCAGATGTAGAAAAAGTCAGATGGGAATATTCTGGATGTGTGAGACTGAAGGTGGCTGAAGAGTTTTTTGCAGTGTGCTTCCTCGCCGTCTTTCTTCTTTCTTGCTCTTCAATCTTCTTCAGCATTTTTTCTGTCCGGCTCTTTTTCCTTTTTCTTTCTCGCCTCTTAATCTCTCATTTTCTCTCCTCCTTTCACCGCCGCTCTGTGCTGCAGCACATCTTCCGTCACCCTGTTGTCCCACATTTTTCCCCCTTTAGAGCCTCATGCCTTCATCCCTCTACTGTCTGCCCCCCCCCTTAACGTTTTTTAATCCTCCTCCTCGTTTGTCTCTCCTCGTTCACGGGCGGGTGAGGGATGAGGGGTGTCGAGGGTGTTTTTTTTTTTTTTTCTTTTGGTTAGCCAACCATCTTGTCTCTGCTGGTGTCCGCCTGGTGTTCTGCCACCACTGTCACCCTCCCCCCTCCCTCCTCCTCCTCCTCCTCCTCGGTGCCCACCGCTGCTCTGGACGCTGTAATAGATGACGGGGCAGATCCGGGTGGCCCACGGTGCCTCTGAAAGGGGGGCCGCTAACGCCGGGGCCCGCTGCAGCACAGAACAAGTGGAGCCCCGTAGAGTAGCTGGTGGAGAGCCATTTGATTTGTCCTCCACTCTTCTCCCCATTTTCTCCTCAGCTGCCTGCGAGTGTGTGGTCTCGCCTCGAACCTGGATGTTCGATGGCCCTCGTCTCTCAAACCGCTGAATACGAAATCCGCAGAAGTGACGTGAAAAAGGCCAGCGATGAAAGGCCTGCGTGGACGACGCGGGGCGGTCAAAGTCCTCTTCAGCAAAAGGCCGATTCGCTCCTTTTCTTCCCATTCACTGGCTGTTGGAGGGGATCTAAGCAGGTGAATGTGGGGACGCTTTAGGCAGATGTTGGCGTCCACAAAAGGATTGGATGGGCCTCAACAAGGTCTTTCAAGTATTTACAGAACATTTACATTTACATTTCAGACATTAGTCTGATCCTCTTATCCAGATCAGCCTCCCCTGAGTGCAGCAGGAGAATGAGCTTAGATTCCTCGATCACCAACATTACAAGCTAACAGTAGCAGGGGGTCGGGCTGTACGGCACCATGTCAGGGCTCTGGAGTCTCCAAAGAAGCAAAAGAAGAAGAAAAAAGAGACTCAGATATGTTGGTTTTTAGCAGCAGTGTGAAAGACTGGAATAACAAGCGAATTTCATGGAGAATTAGTGGATTTTTTTTTCCCACTTGGGGCACAAAAACAAGCCAAAACAGACTTTAACATATTATCACCTGATGTGCCAACATGTTAGCAAACAGTTGGCTATTTACACTTTCTTTAGATAAAAAGGCAACATGATGATCCCATCGGAGGCACGTCTGTGTCCACCTGATGAAGGCCCGCCTCCTCTCAACTGTGTGTTTGCTGGTGGTGAAACATTAACATTAAACACTGTAGACTGCAGCCAGGATCACTTGCTGGTATAATTAAGTGTAAATATGATTCACTTGACCTTCAGTCTTAGATTCAGCAGGTATCAGGTGTGTCGGTTCTGAGGGGAAACACCTGAAGACCCTGCAGAGGTCAGCTGACCTGCAGTCAGACTCGAGCAGCAGATGTTTCCCCCCGAGGCTCCCACTCTCCTCAGGTCTGAGGGACATCTGTCCTCCTGCTGGTCAGACTGGTTCTGCTCCTCGCAGCGAGGCCTCAGGTTGTGTTGACACACCTGAGCTGTTGTACAAAGATCGGAAGCGCTTCATTCACGAGGCTCGTCTGCAGAGAGAGAGACGTGTGAAAGGTGTGAAAGGTTAATCCTGCTCGTCTGTGAAGTGCACAACAATTACAGCACTTACATGTAATTGGAAGCAGATATGAAGTTCTCGTGTTGTCCCTGAAAGCAGCTGAAGTTGATTTTGGATGAAACCAAAGCTGATAACTGCCAGACGTGCTGTTCAACATGGGATGTGTTTCCATTGTACACAGCAGTGTTATCGCCCCTCTACTCCTGCTCAGATAATTGATTTATGTTGTTGATGAAATCCAGTCCAGAGCCACAGTCATGGTCCCCAGAGGACGAACTGCTCAAAAACACAAAACTCAAACGACGCTGTGCTGATGTTCTTCCTCTTTGCTGCAAATGGACTGACATATTTGTGCTGAGGGCGGTTAAAGAGAAAAGTCATGGGGTCGTCCAAATTTAAATGGTTCATCCTCTGGAGAGCGCGAAGGTCATCAGGAAATTTCATCAATATCTGATATTTTCTGTGCACAAGCAGAAAAGAGGACAACATTAAAGAGGAACTCCACTGATCTGTTTACAGGTGTTTCAAAGTTCTGCTGTTTATGTGATAAAAGTTTCTAAATTCCGATGAAAGTCCTCAAGTGATGTCATCCGAGTCAGCATCAGTTGAAGATCACGAGTCTGAAAACAATCCACATCGAGAGGAGTCAGCTGAGGTGGCTCGGGCATCTCTATCGGATGCCCTCTGGACGCCTCCCAAGGGAGGTGTTCCAGGCATGTCCCACCGGGAGGAGGCCCCGAGGAAGACCCAGGACATGCTGGAGTGACTATGTCGCTCGGCTGGCCTGGGAACGCCTCGGGATCCCCCCGGAAGTGTCCAGGGAGAGGGAAGTTTGGGCGTCCCTGCTCAGGCTGCTCCCCCCGCGACCCGGCCCCGGATGAAGCGGGAGAAGATGGAAAGGAATGGAGTCTGAAAACGAATCAGACAGAAGTGAGCCGACCTGGAGCTGCTGCTCAGGCTCCATGCTACATTAGCCGCTACTAGCACAACACACCTGAAGCTCCAAACTGCAGTCAAGTTGCATTGTGGGTAATGTAGTTGGCAGGTTTTGATTAAGAAGAAAGTGTGGAATAAAAAGATCATGTCTCTGATGCTGCTGCACTGATATCAGTCAGATTTTAGAACTTTCCATCGAGTGTCCGACAGTGCTGCAGAACAGTGAAGCTAAATCAGTGGAGTCCTCTTTAAAAGGAGGTCTCATTGGGATTCATCCTCTCGAGACCATGAAAAATAAGTGCAAATATAAAGGCAACAGAGAGAGAAAAGTGCTCCTTTTAACATCCTAGAATTCAACCTGACGTTATAAATGTGTTCAGTCCAAAACTCAAAGATGTTCAGTTTAAAAGCAGCTAATCGTCTTCACACTGAAAGAAAATGAAAATTGTTGGTTAGCGTGTTTTCTTTGTCTCTCCGTGATGTCGGTCAGCTGGTGGTTAACTGTCGTCTGATTGGCCCAGAATGTAGAAATGGTCCCTCTTCAATAGTACAGCCACTGAAAGTCACTCTGTGCATCCATCAGGAGGACGTCTCCACCTCCCTTCATGTCACCGGCTGGCTGACTGGTCCAGCAGACCAGGGTGGGCCCGGGGATGCTGGAGGTGAACAGCAGGAGGTCAGCGCAAACCAGCTCCCACCACACTGCTGCACCTGGACGGCCAGGAGCTGATTTAAGAGAAGATATTTTCAGAAACAATGCAGCAACAATTAACCTCAGTATATATGACACAATATATGTTTTCCCTGTAATTTAATGAGTTAGATTAGGAAACAGTTTTGTCATTCAAGTCAAAAACCATGAATACATTCAATCAAAGATTTAATGAATAAACTGTAACTTCATACAGATTTTACTTCAGTCAGAGGAAACTTGGATGTTGATAACGATGAGGAGGAACCCTCTGCCGTCCATCGCTCACAGTACTCAAATCCTGCACAAGTGTGTCAAGGTTAAAGAAGGACAAAGTGTAAAATCCACAATTTCCTGTGTGTCCCGCCCCCCCAACCCCCCCGCTGCTAATTCCAATTAGGTCATTCCTCAGAATAGTCATGCGTCCCCAAGGCACCGTCACAAACTGTCTGCCTGCTAATGAGCCGCTGATGTTCGCCTGCATGCGGCGGATTCACGCAGGCCAGGAAGAAATTAGCGTTTGACCTGCGGGTGATGTGGCGCTGACATCATCAGGGGCGCCGCGGTGGAGGCGGGACTTCCTGCTGAGAGGGAGTGACCAAGACCTTTTCTGCCTCAGGCTTTAGATCGAGTTCCTTCCTTAAAAAAAGAAATCTCCTTCCTGCCAAGAGGGTTTTATCTGAAACAAAGGCTGTCCTCGTGTCCGTGCTGCTGATGGATTTCCTGGCTGAACGGCCCAAAAACACGTAGCATTAAACAGCTTAGCTGGCTTAGCATGGATGTAGCTAACAAGCTAACAAAAGAGCTAACAAACCTGCTAGAGCTCACTCAGTAAATGCCATTCAGAGCAACGCAGGCGGCCTCATCGTCAGCAGTGATGTTTCGTAGAATCGTGATGAAAACAGTGGAAATAATCTCAGTTTGAGTCATTTTGTCGTATTTTTGCGTTGCCACGTTTCTCCATTTTTATTGACCGACCTGAATCCCACCTGTTGTCCCCCTGCCGTCCTCTTCATCATTCCGAGGTCGAGATTTGGTTTACAAATGTTTTTAAAAATGTCTTTTCTCATTTTCTTATTTATTTAACTTCATCTGATGACGTTTTTTGTCTTATTCTCTTTGTACTATTTTGAATTATTGACCTTTCAAAGCGGTTTCAAACCTCATTCCTAAAATCACTGCGCAAATAAAATACAGGAGATTATTTCTGTGCAGATCAGTCTGCAGAAAGCTCACACTCACATCGACTGAAACCTGAGGGCAGCGAGTCGGCTGCTTTCAATGCAGAAAATGACCGAATTTACACACTCGCCATGTTTGTTTCATCTTCGTGCTGCATTCAAAGTCCTCACTTTAGTGTGTTTGGTGGTCTGAGTGACAGTAAGCCTGGAGTGTACATATGTGAAGGTCTCTGAGGCCGCTGGAACGTGTTGGTGTCTTCCTGCTCCACCGCTGATGTGTGAAACTCCACATGTTCACAGCGAAGGCCACACGCAGACAGCAAGGCATGCTGGGAAGGACAGAGCAGCGACACTCAGCCGAGGCTGACTGGAGTGTGAACACTTTCAGCCCAAAGACCGGAAGGATCGGCAGTGTCCGTCTGTCCACAGAGACGAGGGACACGAAGGACTGAGGACACGACACAATGCGTCCTGATTGGCTCTTTCCTCTAAACTTCCTCTAATATGTTCATGGAGGCCAGTTTGAAGGAAATCCTTCATTCCACATGATCACAGTCAGGAGCGGTGGTGCATTTAAGTCTTTTTCTAAAGTCTGGTGTCAGCTGTGACTCCAGATGAGTTAATTCAGAGAGTTTCTTATGCAGCTGAAGTATCTCCATGCTTTGGTTGTGTTTGTATCCTGTGGTGTTTCTGTGTTTCTGTGCTTTGTAAACAGGAGTGACCACATCTGAAAACTTGTTTCCAAAGGCTCTGCTCCAATGGGAGGAACTTTTGTTCAACGATGGACTGAAAGTAGAATTAAAAAGTCTCTCAGACCATTTCCATCCACCTGTCTTCTGCAGATTTATGGTGTGACTTCTGAATCATTTCAAATCCCTTTTTAAAAGCTATTTTTACTCTAAACATTTGGTCTTGAAAAGCAAGTGAAAGAACCAACCAGTGTTTCACAAACATGTCTGCAAATGTTCTGTTTCTATACTTTATGAATGTGAAAAGTCGCATGATGACTGCAGAGAAAAACTTACAAAACTTTAATCACTTAAGATCTTAGAAGTTATTTATACTGCTGTTAAAATAGGCTTCTTCAGACTGCCAGCATCTGCGGATTTGTCCAGTGTTTACGGACTGTTTTCCCCAGTTGGCAGCTTAGAAGTCCTACATGACTTGAATGCAGCATCAGCTCTCAGATTCCCTCAGAATCGTCTTTTAACCGGATGCACGTTCTTACAAACATGATTCAGAGCGTCAGCGTCACCTGAAGCCTGATCTGAAGAGGAAATCAGTTTGTCGAAAGCTTGTAATATAATAAGAGGCTTTAACACACACACACACACACACACACACACACACACACACACACACACTTCCTCTCCCATTGTCTTTCCTGTGGGATACAGCGTTGGCACCCTCCTCGGTGCATTCAGCTCCAGTGTTTAATTAAGTCGTTTTTCTGTTAGAGAAGCTTTCCTCTGGGCCTCTGACAAACTGTTTCGTCACCGTGTGTACGATTCGATTAGAAACACGTCTGCTGGAACCAAAGCGGCTCCGCTTGGAACGGACGCTTTGTACATGAGGAAATGTGGGTGACGAGGGAAACTCGCTGCTCCTTCGCCGCTGATCAGGTATTCAGGAGAGGAGCCGTTTAAACAGCGTTCACCCAGAAAAAGATGCTGGATTGATGAAGAATTTAGAGACAGCTTTTCTGTTCTTAGAGCTTTTCCTCTGCTTGGTCTGGGAAAAGTCACGTTGTAATCAAAATCTGTATGGTGGCCTTTTTGGGACTTTTCAAATAGTTTGTTCATGCAAAAGCAGTTCAGTGAGCTTCACATGATGATAAAACACATATTATGCTATCCACATCTACACTGTTCACACGTCCAAAGAGGCTCTCAGCAGGACTTAATCAGCCCCTGTTGTTCTGAGGCTCTTTGAGTTGAATGGTACCATTAGCATGTTAGCATGAAATGCTAGCATTAATCTCAAACTGCTGCTGAGACTGACATGAATCCAGTCTTAGTTTAATCCTGTCATGAAACTGGAGGGAAACTGTTCACCAAAGGCTCACCAAAGTGATGAAGGTTCATCTCCTGTGGACCATGAATGTCTGTATTACGTCGTGTCAATGCGTCCATCCATCAATGGCTGAACCAACAGACTGACTGGAATTATAAAGAGATGAAATGTGTCCTGTATGGAGATAAGTGTCACGTTGAAAGCATTTGTGGCCAGTTGGAAATAGTCCCATGTGTTGACATGTTGATGGCTCACAGGTGAATCCTCCTCAGTCAGTGAACCAATGAAAACGGCCCTGCAGGACGTGACAGACAGAAACCAGACAGAGTCAGGCAGGTTCTTGTTGGCAGCCTGGATACGCTGTTCATCACTAGTATGTAAGAAACCTAATCAGCTGTGATGAAGAGCTGATTGTTGGTGAGTGGTGAGTGAATCACAGCCTGATGGATCTTCTTTGACCCATCTTCAGTAGGAACCAATGAACGTGAATGTCAGAGGCTCCCATGACCATCAATGTTGAGTCACTAAAGAACATCTCTCTGTTTGCCATAGTGGATCCAGTCATGATAATCTTTTCTGTCCACACATTAATCTGCTGTCGGTCACAATACGTTGATGAGCTGCTGCTGGTTTCCACGTTCGGACCCAGATGCTGCGAGGGCCTTCATGTCCGATGCTCTGCTGTCGTCCAGACAGTGGCTGAATGAGCTCGTGTCCACAATCAGAGCGACTGTGTAAGCTCTCCGTTTCCTTCAATGGGACGATGACGGCAAAGACCGGGCAGCCTGGTCTGACCAGCTGCTGTCATGGCTCCGACAGGAAGTCCGCTTAAAGCAGGAGTTTGACGTTTTGAGAAGTTTCTGGTAAAGTTAAATGAGATGATCGAAGCCACCCTCGTGATTAAACAAGTGAGATGCGTGGTCTCAGTTAGCTTCAGAGGTGATTCCCAGTCTTTCTGCTAAGCTAGGCTAACGAGCTGCTGGTTGTAGCTTCATCTTTAAAGGTCCAGTGTCGAGGATTTAGGGGGATCAATTGGCAGGAATGGAATATGATGATCAATAATGTGTGCTGACGTGTCCTCAGAGCGTCAGGTCGTTCATGGTCTCACAGGGAGCTGCTGTCCGGATCAAAGTCGTGCCGGTTTGATTGGCCGTAAAACTTCAGTGAACAAAAGGCCACCTGGATGCCATTTTGTTTACACGTTGCGTAGGTGCCACGGGGGGAGCATATGTGATTGATGAGCGATTGAGGCCATCAGGCTCCCAGCACACACACC
This sequence comes from Chaetodon trifasciatus, assembly GCA_037975065.1. Lineage (NCBI taxonomy): Eukaryota > Metazoa > Chordata > Actinopteri > Chaetodontiformes > Chaetodontidae > Chaetodon > Chaetodon trifasciatus. The sequence goes on from JBBMOE010000030.1 coordinate 1,748,092, forward strand.
TCTGCTTTGTTGTCTGATTGATGCCGCCATGAGCCACATGCTACGTACGTTTAGTGCTTCTAAATGTGTTTCTCTTTATGTAATAAATCTTTATTTATGTTCTGCTCTGTAGAACTCAGACATAAAGCTGAGGCTGGCATAGCCGACATTAAAGGTTTAAAATAAATAAAGCATCCCTCAGATCGTTGCACTGAAGCCACATCTTTCTCAGTTTCCCTTTAAATCTTCCTCTTCCTGTAAACAAGTCGCCCTGAGTGGGAGCTCTTTGTTTGGGCGCCCGGTCGCTCTCTGAATGTTTGGAGCCGCTGGCTGTGGAGGTGAAGGCCGGGCAGACGAACAGAGAGAGGCAGCTTGAAGGTTTGGGCTGCAGGGTTTGTGTGAGATCGATGCAGCTGCAGCAGAGGCTGGCACGCAGCGAGCAGTGGGCAGGTACCCAGCAGACATGTGGAAGCCGAGTCGGTGTTGGTGGGATGGCCTGCGTCAGCGCCCAGATCTGGAGTAAATTCAACAAAGGGAGTGAAAGTTGAGACGACCTCTGCAGTCGTCCAGGGTTGTTTTTCTGAAACGTTTGTCTGATAAGTTTCCAAAAGCTGTTTTAAAGTCTTTTTCTGAGTTTCCAGAGATTAGTTTCTCAACTTTTCTGCACTGTTGTGTCTCTGTAATTTGGTCAATAAAGGTTCAGGCACTGAAACGTTACAGCGCGCCGGACGTTCCTCAGATATTAAGGCGTTTCTGAGCTAAGCTAGCAGCGCGGCTCTAAGGACGGCGCTGTTTGATGGTGTACTGAACTGTGAAAACTTTGAGTGATCCTCTTACTTTACATTCAGCACCGTCATCGTGTCAAAGTTTAGATTTGTCACTTTAACACTTTATGACCAAACACAAAATGCAAAACTAACAACATTCCCATCAGCCTCAGCTGTGCTGTTTCATGCCAGTTAGCAATTGTTAGCATGTTAGCACGCTAAGCTAAGGCGGTAACCATGAAGAAAATTTTCACCGCTAAGCATCAGCATGTTAGCATCGTCATTGTGAACATGTTAGCATGCTAATGTTAGCATTTTGGTCAAAGCAAACTGTCTGAAAAGCTGGAGAAGTTTGTCTTTGGAAGACGTTCGTGGAAACAAAACTGGGAAACGCTGCTCTCAAACCGACGTGCTCGAAAGCAGCGTCCTGGTGGTGGAAAAACGTGACTGCATTCTGGTTTAATACCCAGAAGAAATCCTGTAAATCAAACCTCAAAACAACCACAGCTATGATTAAGTTGAACAACAACTCGTAAATCAACGTATGTCTTCCATCAGCGACAGAGGCTAAGCTAATGGCTCGTTAGCTTGTTAGCTGTGTTAACTGAAAATGAAGACAGCAGGACAGATATGGTTAGAGGCAGGTATGACATTTTCATGGTACTGTTGTTGTTGTTGTTGTTGTTGTGGTATTGTTTGTTTGTTGTCTTTGTTATAATTTCGTAAATATTATCTCCTGACTGACGTGAAACTTGACACAAACTGAAATATATATTGTTTAACAGCACTAACACAGGTGACGTCTGCGCCTCAGATAAGCAGATATTCACGTTATGATCACCGTCAGGTTTCACTCCACGGTGCTTCATCCTGTTAGATCAGGACACCGAACGTGTTTACTGTCGAGCTGGAAGCACAGAGCCGACGTGGAGGCTGCCGAGCGTTTGGCTGCAGCCCAGAGAGGCTGCCGATGGAAACTGTAGATGCTGGGATCCATTATTCATCTGCTGTCCCCCGGGACAGATCATTTGTTTGTGGCTACAGATACAGGTCACACACGAGGGTATGACGACTACACGCGCACACACACACACACACACACACACACACACACACACACACACACACACACACACACACACTAAGCTGTCAGAGAGCTGATCAGTCTTATCACGGTTCAGCGCAGCGACGCTGGTGTTGGTGGATGTAGAGCAGAGACGAGACACTGCAGTTACAAGTTAAAACCATGACCACACACACACTCTCACACACACACACACACAGATGAGGGTGTGTTGACTGACGTGCTTGTGATGTGTGTGATTGGCCTGATGCCTAATGTCCCTTCCCTCAGCAAATTTATTGACAAGTTTGTCCAAAAGCAGATTGATGACAAGTTTGACGTGTCTCTTTCTGAGTATTGATTGATTCTGACATTACTTCATTCAGAATGATTGATCAGAACATCCTGATTGAAGTGCTTGAGAAGCTGACGGCCTCTCTGCATCAGTACTTTCCTGATTCGTATCCCACACAGTAATCTTCTCTGAGGACTTTTATGTCTTGGACAGTTGAAGAGGTGAACTTCTGCACGTTGACTTAAGTTTGCTGGAGGTTTTCCAGTGAGTCCAGTCTCTCGATGGCGTTGTGCGCTGTGGGAGAGCAGCTCAGAGTCAGACCCTCCTTGTGATGCAGAAGAGCCTGTGCGTGATTTTATCCCGTTTATATCTGAGAAGTGTTTAAGTCCAGATTTAAGCAAGCGGCCGCTGTGATTGGCTGCAGATGTCTGAATGCAGGTCATAGTGTCAAAAGGTTTTGTGCTTGTTTACATTTGACGTCATTTTAATAAAGTGAAGCCTTCGTTTCTGCCTGGTTTAAACCTACAGGACTGAAAGCGTCTCATGCTCAGATCTTCCTCACTAACGATGATGATATTTCACCCCCGCGCTCTGTTTTCCTGCCTTCATCCTGCTCTGCACATGAAATCATCCTCTCAGCAGCTCTGCTTCTTTCATGTTTTGTCCTCCTTTTAGGGCTGATGGACTCTGCCTGCAGATCGTCCACAGCTTTTGTCCTTTGCCATTTATAGTTAAAAGGGAAAGATGAGAGCGGCTGATCGATGAGGAGAATTTCAACCCTGAGGCCTCTGTTCCGCTGATGAGTTTAGTTTTCCACAGCCGCTCCTCCCCTGAGTTAACGCTCCCAGCGGCAGTTTTATGTAGAACTGACATTTCATTTGTGTAAAGCCTGCAGCGCTGTGACGAGGCGCTTTGATTTCCTGTTGGTGGTCTCAGAGTGGATTTCTGGGTTTTTATGGAGGTTCCGCTGTGTAGAAATCCAGCAGGAGCACTTTGATGAATCACTGTGCTGTCTGAGCCCCTCAAAGGTCAAACTCTGATTCAAAGCCAGTTTGGAAATGGTATTTTTTGCAGCAATTGAATCAAAACAGTTTTTACCAACAAAAGAAGCACTTCTTCTTGTGAAGCCTCTGCCTTAAAATACCTTTGCCATAAAGAGAAACTACAGCAGGAACTCAAGAAACCAAGGATCGAAGTTTGAAGACGAGGCTGCTTAGCTGAGATAAAGGCCGAGGTAAAAGAAAGAAAGAAAGAAAGAAAGAAAGAAAGAAAGAAAGAAAGAAAGAAAGAAAGAAAGAAAGAAAGAAAGAAAGAAAGAAAGAAAGAAAGAAAGAAGAAGAAGACTTAAGAATCTGAGGGACAATCCCCTTTATTTCTCACACATACATGCAATTTGGTGAAATTTGTCCTCCGCCTTTAACCCATCCTTGGTCCGTCTGTCCTCCGCGGCAGACCAGGAGCGGTGGGCTGCCAGCCGACAGCGGTGCCCGGGGACCCAACTCTGTTCGTCACCATTGGTCAGGTGGTGATCTTCCTGCATGTTTTTAGTGGGCAGGGGAGAACATGCAAACTCCACGCAGAAAAGAAACCGACAGTGACTGTTGGTAGCAAACAGGAAGTTGTGGTAGAAATGGCGACCTGTGGTGTCACACTGGTTGACCCATCCGTCTGCTCCTGAGCGAGTGTTTTCCCTCACAGTCGCTGACAGGAAGTGTCAGACACTATACAGGCAATTTATGCTTTGGGAAATGAATTATGACCTTCAGCCCGGCGTTGTGTTCGGCAGCCCCGGTGGAGGCGAGCTCCGTCAGGTCTTTCCACTTCACCTGAGAACTGATTGAATCCACATGAAGAGATTTACGCCTCCGTCAGTTCACTGGTCGCCTTCCTGAGAGGCCAGAAGTGGATGGCAGGACGTTTGTGAGAAGAAAACAGCCTTGATGGAGGACGGATCACGCGGCAGACTCGTACGGTAGCTTTAGCGGACGTGTTATGACAGCAGAGGTTTTCTGCTCCGTGGTTTTTCTCTCCTCCGCTGACAGATCAGGCCTGCAGTCAGTCCTCTGAAGTGTGAAGCACTCCAGCTGTTCAGGCTCATCGGCCCATTCGCTGGCTTTGAAGCTACGTGCCCTGAGCTCAGCCTGCCAGGCAGCGCTCGCTCATGGTCCCTTCGCTCGGTCTGATGGACCTAAACTCCAACAATGGTCGCCCTAAATACCTGCACTCACCTGAAGCTTTTTATTGGTGGGTTTATAGTTTGGACCTGAAAATCCTGCCTGTAAGGTTCGACTCAGGGAAAATTCACAGCCTGTTTGGAAAACATAATGTGAGATGTGAGAAAAATGATCCCAGCCCACACGGTGTGGCCATGTCAGTCCGCCAGGTGGTCATGAAATATGAAATACCTACAAAACGAATCAGCTGGTGAGCATCATAAACGCTGTGCCCGCTAAACATCAGCATGTTAGCTTTGCCATCGTTGTGCCTCAGCACAGCCTCGCAGTGCTGTTAGCATTTCCTGTGGCTGCTTCACAATAAAAGCCATGCAGTGTTTTGCCAGTGGAAGGTGATAATGTGAAGGAGCAGCAGCAGGAAATGTTTGCTGTGCTGGTGCATTCAGGCTGAAATCATACAGTCTTTTGTCAAACATTTGACTGTCTGTAGCGTCTGTCACCGTCCTCACAGTAACCACAGACGAGCAGTTTGTCTCCTGTTTGCTGCTCGTGTTGTTTCACTGGTCATAAAACAGGAATGTAGACCAGCAGTGTTTCCTGAATGAGACGTCTAACCTCTGATGAGAGCTGATCACTTCTCCTGTCAAACGTCAATCAGGTTAAACTCTGCACAAAGTGAAGGAGGCGAGAAATAAATGCATCTCACAAACGGTGAATGAGAAACCGATGAACAAGATGATGATGGTTGGTTGGTCCACCTCTCCCAACCTGAACAAAATGAAGTGAAACCAAATGCTATTTCAGCCTGATTATCATTAAAACTTCAATCTGCTGCCCGTTTCCCAAATCATACCCTGCATATGAGATTCAGTGAGCTGATTTTATCCATCAGCACAAAGTTTCAAGTCTCTGCTCGCTGATTTTCATAGAAATGTCAAATTAAACCAGCAGCTGCCTGAAAATGAAGGAAATCAAGCGATAAACTTAGAAACTGGTAAATTTAAGGAGCTCAAACATGGCCGCCATCATGGCCCTTAAAGGAATAAAAGGCCAGACTGTCCACAGATTAACCTGCCATACCCCTCCAGTCTGAGCGCTCGGTATTACTCAGGCCACCCCGCCCTCCTCAGACCCCCGGCCCCCTGGCGTCAGGAGAGGGGCAGGGATTCGGGTGGATGTGTCGGGGGGGGCGGTCACACATTCTGGCACGGGCACCGGTTCTCACCCCCGCAGCCTGTGGACGTCCCGGCTCTCCCAGGGCTCGGCTAATCCTCTTATTCAGCGTCCGGCTGGAGGCTGCGGGGCTCCCACAGACCGGAGCGCCGAGCCGGCCACTCTCCGCTGAATAAACACACTGACACAGTTGTGGTCTTTTTCTCTCCGTGCAGACGCTGAGCAAGAGTTCTCCATAGAAGCTTTTCTCCTCATTCTCCAGCAGAACATAAGCATGTACCCCCTGCTCTCTGTCCTCAACCTGAATCACATCCCCCGGCTCCTCCACAGCCGCCTCCCGTCTTCACTTCCTTCTCTCCATTCGTCTTAAATCAGCTTTTCTCTCTTTTTGCTCCTTCGACAAAACTTTTTCTCTCCTGAGCTCTTGTTTTATGTCTCCAGTGATTTTAGATCATAGCAGCAACGGTCTTTTTCCTCTGAAGTGCGACAGACGTCGGCCACGTCGTGCAGCGTGAACGTCACTTGATGCCCAACAAAGAGCGACACTGGGCGCAGTCACCGTCATATTTACCTGAAATCTCTGCCTGTCATCCCCCGTCATCAGTATACTGATTTCTAATGCAAAGCAGGTGATTGGCTGCTGATACAGACTTTAAAAAAAGAAAAAATAGACGTGAACAAATACAGAAAATCATCCTGAAATTATTGACAATAAATGTCAAAAACTCAGTTAAATAAGAGAAAATAAATAAGTAAATCGAAGCAGGTCGCTAACGCTATTAGCATGCTAACTGTTGCTAATGCTAAGTGCAGCTGAGCATGATGGGAATCTCGTTAGTTTTGCAGGTTTTGAACAAATCGGACTTTGTGGAAGTCAGGAGGATTCAAGCCTTCTTTTGTGCTGTTTAACACTTCCTGTCTGACACAGGTACGCTGTCACAGACTCGACTGGTGTTTTCTTTGTAGCCGGCGACACAAAAGGTTTCCAGCCCGGCTCATGTGTGGTCTGTAACCGAAACCCGCCGTGTTTGACGTGTCCGTGCTGGACGAGTCGTGTCTGTCCTGCAGCACATCACACACACGCAGTGATCTGATGTTACACGCTGCCTTTTGTTCACGCATGTGCGACATTTAAGCCACTGATCTGACACAGCTTTCTCAAAAACATAATAATCCCTGAAATCCCTTCATTTTCTCCGCAGCTTTGACCAGATCTGCTTTAAATGTCTGCGTCACATTTGACTCCCAGTGATTTTAAAGTGGGACGTTTGAGAGAAAAACATAAAAAGTCCAAAAACATTCTTCTTCTCCGCAGGTAATAATTAATCGTTGTGCTCGTCAAGCAAAAAGGATTGAAATCAAACATGCGCAACAAAGAAAACAGTCAGTAGTTCTGTGGCTTGTTTGAGAGAAACACTCGTTCATTATAATTAAAGATGTTAGCTTGTTAGCGCTTTTAACCAGACTTTCCACATTCAGCCTGAGTGTCTGACCTTTTATTTCCATATTTGAGGTTTAAAAAGTGTTTTTCAGACTGTTTTCCTTTGATATCAGCGATAATTGACTGTATTTGGTCACATCGACGCTGTGGTTTGTAGACTTGTGATGTTTCTGAACGTGTTCGCACGCCGTGCACTTCAGACGTTTGTGTGGCTGATTGATGTCGAGGTCTCTTCAGTCTGAGCCTGCCGCTCATCAGGAAGCAGGATCAGCCAATCAGCTTGTTGGATGTGCAGCGTCACATGATGTGCTGTTGGGATTCGGGAGTTGTTGCTTGCTGATGTCAGACCCAAACGATTCCTGCAGGGCTGGTCATCAAACACATCAGTGGACGAGTCACCTGAAGCGTTCAGGACTCTTAAAGCAGTGACGCGCACACACACACACACACACACACACACACACACACACACACACACACACACACACACACACACACACACACACACCGGCTGTAATGGAGCCCTGCTGATGTACTGTTGGTGGAGCAGACAGGTGTTTCATGTCAGAGCTGCTGTTTACACTGTCTGCTTTCCATTTCCACCTTAACACAGACGGAGCTCACAGCTTCCTGCCTGTCCTGAACCACCTGACTGCTCCGAGGTCAGAGAGGAGGTGGAGGAGGAGGAGGAGGAGGAGGAAGGGGGAGCTGTAGCTGGTTTCTCTCCTTTATGTCCTTCCTTTAACTTTTCATCCAGGTTGAAATATCAGTTTGTCCAGGAGTTTGGTTCACATGACTTTAAATACCTGCGTATATATATGTTCACAGATGAACGGAAATATTAGTGTCCCTCGTCCTGAGGTGACAGCGATGTCCTCACCTCGCTGTGCCAGAATCAAAAGCTGCTTCTTGTTACTTGAACTTGTGACCTCTGACCTTTAGACGAAAGGTCGCGACCCTGCCTCAGTCTGCGTGTTGGAGGTCGGTGATGAAGTGAAGGCAGTAAAGTGAAGAACGTCACCAGAGCGACGAGGACAAGAAGGACGATGTGTCCTCTTCCTGCCGGCCTGACGCTTTCTTTATTGCTGCTTTCTGAAGGAAACGAGCTGCGGTCGGCCGGCAGGACCTCGAACACATCGTTCTCTATGTATGGTCATGCAGTGATTCATGGGAAAGCGGCGGGGAGCAAGGCCTTGCTCGTCGGGAGGTTCAGTTCCAGTTTGGCGCTCTGTCAGTCTTTTATTCCTCAGAGACAGAAGACTCCTCTGCAGGACCTCAGTCATGCTTCTACGTTTCCACCTTCGTAGATTTAAGGATTAAACTTTCTTCACTTCAGCTAAAGTGACACGGATGATTAGATCATCCTGTGATGTTCCACCAGACCAGAAGAACAAGAAAAGCTTTGTTCTCTCAGAGGAAAGACTCAACCTGCACTTTTCCCTGAACTGAGTCTCACAGGCGGATGTAGTGCAGAGCAGGACGAAGGTCACCTGAACCTTCAGATGATCCGTCGAGCCCAAACACAAAGTCGCTCTTCTGGACCTTTGGATCACATCACATGTTCCTCAGTTTAAACACATAATCTGATCTTCAGTCTTTACTGCTTTGAATTTCTGGATTTTTGCACTTGTCCAGGCCATATTGTTGTATTTCTCAGAGGAAAAGCACATTGACCCTGCCCTTTGAACCATAGAAAGTCGTTCCATGTGAAGCTCTTCTGTACATTAAAATCCGCCCTGCAGGAAGTTTTATGCCCAATCTGATCCAAACTCTCAAAGTGATTGTGATCTCCTCTTTGCTCATGAACACTTAATCTACTGCAGCTCCTCTGGCCTTAAAGCAGTCAGATTACTGCCTCGTGTTTGCAGGAGACCTTTAGGTCCTGCGTGAAGGTCTTCATGCCGAGCAGCCGGACTGAAGGTGCTGCCCTGTGGGCGACGTCTTCTCCTCTGCAGGCCCTCAAACACGTAATCCTGGATTAGACCTCTATCATCCAGAGCTCAGAGGGAATAAACACAGCGCAGCAGGAGACCTCATCTCCTAATTTACTGCTGAACCGACCACAAACAGGTCCGACCATGAGGTTTAATGTGAAGAGGCCGTGAAACACTCAGAGGGATTCCTGATTCCAGTTTCCTGGTGTGATGTTTGGATCAGTGACTGCAGTTTGCTTCATGTGGAGGATTCATGATATTTGACTTAAAATGTAAAAATGTTCATACAGGATTCAAACACACACACATTAGGTTTGTGTGTACAGTGTTTATTTGCGTCCTCTCCATAAGTAAGTGGACAGTCTGTCCACCAGATGTTGGACCTGCTGCAGGATTTGATCCCGTCCAGCATGCAGAGCATCAGTGAGGTCCAGCACTCGGTGCTGGGAGATGAAGGCTGGTTTGTGATCAGCCCAGTGCTGTTGGACGGGGTAGAGGTCAGGGCTCTGTGCAGGCCGGTCAGGTCCGTCCACACCAGACTGGGAAGACCATGTCCTCATGGAGCTGGTGCACGGGGACACAAGCTGGTGGAGGAACGCTGTTGTCACAGTATTAATGGAGGCTTACAGGTGTTGGTAGTGCTTCTGCACATGTGGAAGCAGGTGTGTGCTTCACGCTCACTGACTGCTGCTTTTAAAGCACTTTATCCATGTTTGATGTCACTGTGAGGAATCTAAACCTGCTTTGTGATTGGCTGGCTCAGAAAAGAGCTTCTGACATCAGTCGTCTTGTTCCTGAGAAATCAAACTCCTCTCAGCTGTTTGCTCTGCCGGGAAAATAAAAGGACTGTTTGTTTGTGATAACGGCGCCTTTTATGAACCGCGGCAGCTTTCCATGACGTGCTTTTCATCTCATGTGTGGACACACGTTACTCAACATTTCTGTAAACGCGTCAGCGTTAGCCTGCTGGCTAGCTTTCACTGAGAAAACAATGGGATGTTTTGAATGCGGTGAGGTGGTTGGAGGAAATTCACTGGATTCCCAACATTTCTCTCCACATCGTGGCTGTAAACACACACCTCATCACGTCACTTTATTTCCTCTTTGTGTCATGTGACCTCTGCTCTCTGTTTCTCAGTCGGGCCCTCGGTGCTCTGTTATGGTAATGAGGTGGCGGTCTCGAACGGCCCCTCTGGGCGTCGACTTCACTTCATTAATGTGACAGATGCCCGGACAGCTGCTCGGGTTAATGGCGTCGCCTCCTCACATCAGACCACGCAGGATCTCATTATATACATGACTGAGAGTCCAAGTGAAGCGAGCCAATCAGAAAGGTCGAGACAAAGCTGGTGAAGGTATGAAGGAATGTTGTTGTGGATAAGGTCTGGTAGAAAAATGTCCAAAATTTAGGGTTTTTTTGGTCATTTTGAGCCAAAATATCCGAATGTGGCTATGACGTGTAGTGAAGTATGATGCCTCTCTGTGGGAAACCCAGGTGACTTCTGGGTTCAGGTACAGTTCAGGTCTGTGTTGCATGTCGTTCCTCATCTCTCCCCCTTCATTTCTTGCCATCTTGCTGCTTATAAAGTCATTAAATGCCAACTCAACCTGTTTTAAGATGGCAGATTATCTCGTGAGACCTGAACCTGTCATGAAAAATGGATCGTGAGTCTTGTTGGAGGTTCCATTGCATTCAAAATGTTCAGTTTCTTGGAGCAGCATCCAGTGGCCATTAGAGGAACTGCAGCTTAAGAGACATCAGAGTTGTGTTGAGCACTCTGTCGTGATGCTACTCGGAGTTGTGAGATTGTTCCCTAAAGACTAAATGTGGCTCAAACTGTTAACATCATGTCAGACCTACATGGCAAACTGGTGCAGGCTGACTCGATGGTCCCATCATGGCCTCCACCGCTGCTTTAAATCTGGACCAAAGAGGTTTATCGCAGCAGATGTTTCGGTCTTTAAAAGCAGGAAACGTTAAATGAAATGAAGCCATTACTGGTTTGATTAGTTTCTCGGCTGTGAGGAAGCTCTTTAATAAAGAGCTTTTTTTTCAAGGTGATTAATGAGGTCAGTTTCAGTGGAGCGATCGTCCACACGCTGAATAGTGCAGTCATGTGTTAGCGTGCTAACGTCAGTACAGCTGAGGCTGATGGGAGTGTCGTTAGTTTTGTGGTCATAAATTGGTGGACCGGCCAGCCAACAATGACTGCTCCACAAAGACATGACATGAACCAAACACCCAAACCGCGGCTGGATGTGCACGCCATCCACCATCTTACCACAACAACTGACAACAGGGCCCTCCATCTGAAGAGTGAGGCGTGTTTGTGTTAATGCTGCTTTTTTACTGGATTTCATTGAAAGGTGTTTCTAATAATGGAACTTTGTGGGTTCCACTGTTGTAAACTACATTTACAATAACACCAGAACCACATACCTGATGTTAAGTTTAGGGGCTAATGTGAGGAGGTTGGATGTGGGTGAAGCATTTTTACTAAATCTGCCTTGAAGCGGCTGAGGTTTGAAACATGGAGGGGGTTTATAGAAAGAAATAAATAAAACTCAGCTCCACAGACAGGGTCAGTCGAAGCTGTGAGCTCAGCTCTGTGTTGTGCTGTTTCAGTGGATTCCAGCCTGTAGCTGTTTTCAGCTGCTCCATGGTTGAAAGTACGAGTCTGGGTTTTTTTGGCAGCTGTTCAGGGCGACCTCAGCGGTGACTTGGTGTCAGACGAGAAATCAAATGAAATCAAAGCCGTTATAACACCGACAGTCAAACCATAAAACCCATTAAAGTCCAACCCTCCAGTGAATCTGTCAGCGCGGGGATATAAAAAGACGTTTGTCTCACCAGTAAAACGTTTTATGACCTTACGGCGGCCTTTAATTAACCGTGAGAAAAGGAAGAATCGTCGTCTTTAGAGGCAGAGAATCGCTGACTGATGAAACTGTGAAGAAAATATGATGTTTCAGCAGCAGTGAGCAGGTTCTGAGGATGTACACACAGATAACATCCAGTATCGAAGGTAATCTCATTAATATTCCATGTAAACATTTTAAAATGGCCGTCTGTCTCTTCCTCTTGCAGGTGAAGGATACGCATACAGGAATCAACGCAAGTTCTCAGAGGACATCGACTGGTCGTACGCAGGTGAGTCACACAGAAGCAGTTTATGTAACGTGGTCAAACTGCTGAACACTCTGCAGGCGGCGGCGCGCCAGCAGCAGGTTACTTTCTCTGCATGTCATTCACCTGCATGTTTACCAGGCTGGAATATCGTCCTGTCAGTCATCAGGGCCGTCCAGCTCTGGAGCTGAGAGATTCAGGGTTCACTGTGCTTATCCTGCTGTCAGAGTGGAAGGAAATGTTGCTGTGGAGCAAAGGTGGAATGTAGCTTCATGGTACACACAGTACATACAACAGTTAGCTGCTTGCTAGCAGAGCGTAGACCACATCCTGCTTAAAGGAAGTGTCTGAAAATCAAGTGATGAGTTTATAGAGTTTAGAACATTTTTCAAAGTCTGCTTCAAAATATTATTCAGAAAATCTTGAGATGAATCTTTAAACAGCCAGTGGATCCATGAAGATCAGACCACACAAACACCTTCCATCACGTCAGCTTTTCCTTCGTCTCTATGAACGATTCCACGTTGTCTGGTGTTCGCAGCTCCTCCTTCACAAGTCCTCCTTCTGAAGGAGGTCCCAGCTTTGTCATCTCTGTCTGAATGAGGTCTGAAAGCTGCTTGTTGGGCGTCCAAACTCCACTGAAGAGCGTCAACTTTGTCCAAGAACATTTGTCCTCGCCACTAACACAGCTGGCTCGTCTTTTCATCAAAACAAAACTTTTGGTGCGTTCAGGGACCGCTCAGAAGAACGTGTTAGTCTATATATTATTGTCTTTAACACTGACTCCTCACTGGAGATTTTGGCTCAGATTTGGAAGGTTGCTGCGGCTCCTCACCATCAGTAAACTCTTCAAAACCCTGCCTGAGTGCCTCTGAGCAACGGGCTGAACAGTTCTGTGCCAGCTTGGACAGAGCGGCTCAGATCCTGATGTCTAATTCGAAATTACAGGAAAAATGATGCCGTTCTTCTCTGCAGAGTCACATGAATCTAATTTTACCTTCTTTAGCCTCATGTTAGGATTTCCATGTGAATATAAGCACACACACACACACACACACACACACACACACACACACACTGGTTGTTTGATCTTTCGGGATCAGAGGAAGCTTTGGGCGCTGACGACAGCTCGCCATATTAAACCCCAGAGATTTAATAAAAGAGATCTCGTGTCATCCGTCCTCTGATCTTTCTCTCAGGAGGAGTTTTTACAGCCGCTGGTGGTTTCCGACCTTTGACCTTTCATTACAAGTAGCTTGTCCACACATGAGCCGTCAGATTAAAAAGAGCGTATATTAAATAAACCTGTTTGAATCAGTTACGCTCCACTTTATTCTGCTGTTCAGCTTGAGGTCCAGAGTCTCTTCTGAGGATTATTATTCACCAAAAAATGTCAGATTCAACAGTTTATCTCCATTATTTTAGAAGCATTTGAGCTTTAATCAGATAAATGATGATTTGACTTCGACACACTGAGGAAAGTCTTTAAAATGTAAATGAATGCCAAATGTGACGAGTTCAGAAGGTGCGTCAGCGTCTTCTCTCAGCGTCTTTGCTCCAAACATAATCAATAATTAATGCAGACGGGGGCTTGTGCTGATGTGATTATGACAGCTCGCTGACAGTTTTCAGCAGTGTTGACTCAGTGGTGCGTTCCTCCGTCTGTGCTCCTGTTCTTCAAACATTTCACTGAAATCTAATCAAACAGTTTGTCAGGACAGATGCAGATTGAAGTGACTTCATCATCATGGACTCTTTGTTGTAGATACTGTCCCCGATTTGGTTAAAACGAGAGTCTGCAGCTATGCTAGCAGCAAAATGCTAACACGAGCATGCTAACCTGCTCACAATGACAATGCTACAGTAACATGCTGATGGTAAGCAGGTTTGTTTACCCTGTTAGTTCAGCATGTTAGCATGCTAACATTTGCTAATTTGGAAAGTCAGTCCCATAAACGTCAGCTTCATGGTGGCACTAGAAGCTAAGAGTCGCACCAAAGTCAGCAGACTTTGAGATTTCTGAGTCAGGACCAAAGTGGAGGACTGGCTGAGTGACATGTCCATCCACAGAGTTGATGTCAATGGTCTCCTCTGAATGGACGTGGGGGGCCAGCTTCAGGTGCTAATGCAGCAGTAGTTGAATGTCTGTGGAGTGAGTTGTGTTTGCAGTCCTCTTTGTCCTTTTCCATGTCACTGAGACATTTTGTCCCACCTTCAGCCTCCGTACCTTCCCCACCCTTCAGTCTGGCTCACTATGGCGGCATGAATAGACTCCGTCCACCCGCTGATCTGAATGCACAGGAGCTTTAACGTACGTTTGCTTTTCTACACTTTCCAGCACAGTGTTGTATGGAAAAGCACAGGCGAGGCTGAGGCAGGTTCACAGTGTGTTCTCCTTCAGATGGCCAGAAGAGTACGGACAGCCTTTAGTGTCTTAAATGTTCTTTTGGTCTGTTTTTCCTGGTTTGACTCCCGTAGTCCCAGTGAAGGGAAAACTTAATGTCGCAGCAAATGCAGACTTTTTAGACGTCCATCTTTGTGGCGGCAGTTTTAGGAAGTCGAAATTTGACCCATCCATCCTCACTGACAGTCCTGTGCCTGATGGGAGCAAATCCCTGCAGCCCAGCTCAGAAATCTGATGGAAATCTGCTGCTTTAGCAGATTAACGTCCGCTGTTTTGGACTCTCATGTTCTGCTGTGACATAGAGCTGGAACATGCAGGTGTCCACATACTTTTGACCATGTGGTGTGTTTCAGTTGGAGGTTGGATGTAGTGTTTCAGCAGGACAGCGCTGCCTTTGACGTTTTCATTCAGAACAGATTTAGATCTGTGAGACGAGTCTCAGCTCGCGCAAGCAGCCAAAGTGAAAACAGAAAGCCTTAAATACAAAATGACGTCCATGAAAAGTCAAACAAACACATGGTACTGGCTCCATAGTTCTTCCTCTTCTTCATCCAAACTTGGTTCAAACGTACAGAACTTCATTTTAAGTTTCAAAGATACCAAACATGAGTGAATTTTGGGGACATTTCTATCAGTTGGAGCCGTAAAAACCAGTGAGTGTTTGGTTTTAATGTTTCGCTCGGTGTAAACGTCACATAGCTTCAAAGAGCAGAATAATGTACACGGTTAGTGTTAGACTGACAGAATGTGGAAACTAATTCTGTCTTTATAGCTGCTTTATGATGTCTTTATAGAGGAAAGTAAAGGTAAAAAGGTGAGTTCAAGGGGTGAATCTACATTTAGGATCCTTTTAAAAACACTATAAAGAAGAAAGTCAGTTGGTCTGAGAGAGAAGCTTTATGTTAAATCAAGTTTTAAGACAAATCATCCGTTAAATCTCTCACAAAAATAAAAATAACAAAAGCAGAGGTGACGTGTGAGTGGTGTCAAAGAGCTTCATCCATTCAGTGCACATGGACCTCTGACCTGAACATCATCATCATCATCATCATCCTCAGAACCATCTGCTCCGTCTGGAAGGAAACGTGTAGTTTTTATTTATTTCATCAGATTCGTTTCCATCCAGCATCGTTTATTGTTTTCTCCTCTTTAAACTTCTGAGTCAGTCAGGATTTCATAGTGTGTGTCTGTGTGTGTGCATGTGTGTGTGTGTACATACACACACTCCATTGACATGCTAATATCCGTCCTGACCCAGAAGCCTGTCTGACCTGGTTGGGTTCTTTGTCCTCTGGAGGAAGAAGCTCAAAGAGCCAATCGGAGCGCGGGCAGGGAGTCATGTGACCGCCGGGGTACCTGCTGATAAACACAACACCAGCTGGCTGAAACAACACTACAACACGTAATTAGCAAGACAGAGTGCAGAAGCTCCAAACATCTGCAGGATAAGTGAGGCGCTTCATTACGCTGAACATCTGGAGTTTTTTATGGAGGAGGCTGTTTCAGGAGAGAGTTAACTTAATAAAAACTAGATTAAAAAACAATTTTATTCGGTTTATGTTGTCTGAGAGAGGCTCTGTTACGGCAGTTTGAGGTTTATTGTGACATGATTTGAACAGATTTAAACAGGACATGATGATATATAAGAACAGGTAGAGACATCAGTTACAGGCCGGTCGACGTGATTATGGCTGCTGAGTGAAGTTAAAGCTCCAAGATTCAACGCCTGTGATCATAACCCATAATTTAGACATGTTTATGACATTTGGCTGGGAACAGGTTTTAAGAAGCTCATGATAATGATCACGATGACGAGGCTGAGGCCACTCCTGACTGCGAAGCACGATCACTGTTTTCATGCTTCCAAATTTTTTATTTATGATGCAGACAGACACTCAAAAACGTGTAAATAAAAGTGTCTTAAATCTGGATTTTAATCAAATATGAGACACTTAAAATGATGAATGTAAATGAGCCCTGGTCCTGAGTTTTGTCCAACCGTCCACCGTCCACGACTTCACTCTACACTGAGATGATCCAGGCAGCAGGAAACGCGTTAAGATAAACAGTTTAGCAGCATAAATGTGCTACCGTTATTTAGCTTGTAGCCGTCCAGCTGCTGCTGTAAACCAGAGACAAGCAGAAGGACGGCAGCTTTTCAGTCTGTCTCTCGTCTCCTAAATGTGACCGTCACTCAGAGATGCTGAGTGAAGACAGTAACTCTGAGCAGATGTGAACAAATCTGTACAAACCCTGCGACGCGCTGCGGTCACGGGATCGACTGTACGAGCAGATCAGCGAGTGTTTTCGGTCAAACGTCACATGCTGCTCAGATTATTTCTGCAGTGAAAGGGAAGCAGAAAGCCTGAGGCGTCCATCAGTGTGACATGACTGTGAGCTGCTGGATTAAATCTTTTGGGCTCTTTTTGGGTTCAGCTGACACACGTGAATGAACTGCTGGCTGTAACACTTTCCATGCTGTATTTATGCCGTACATCATGTCAGCCTGGTCTCTGTGTTTGAAAGTTAAGAGAACCGATGCTGCAGGCTGTGTTGGAGGAAAATCTGCTTGAACATTGAACAATATTGGACTTTGACCTCCTGAAAGCTCTCAGAGTGAAAAATGTGAGCTGATATTACCAGTAAAGCCAGAGTGCAGCAGAACAGCTGGAGGTTATTAGCCCATTAGCTCGTAGCTAGCTCTCCCTCAGCAGCGCACCTGTAAGCAGTCATTGTATGATTAGTCTCAGAGAGAAGTCTGCACTTCATCAGTTTGTCCAACTAATGAAGGGACAATATCAACAACACCTGCTCTGAGAAACAATGCAGATATTATTGAGAGTTTTTCCCATAATCCGCTTACAGTTTGATTTTCTCATTAAAATCTCTTTTAACACAAGAAAACCAGGAGGAAGCTTTGCGAGCAGCAGCAAATAAAACAACTAAAAACAATGAAAAGGTGCTGTATGTGCCATACATGAGTAGAGCATTCAGTGAGTCTTGTCCTGGGTGGAAGCGTCTGCGTTCATCGTGTTTCTGCTCTGCTTTCTCCTTCCTGAAGTCTTTGTGGTTTCACTCACGCAGAGCTGAAATGACTTTCAGACGGATAATCAAAGACAAAAGCTGTCGTCAGAACTCGTCTTTGGTGCCTCAAGTTCTGGTAGAAAGCTCCAATTTCACTTCTCGGTTTGGTTTTCAGAAGCTAACTGTTGCATCTCTGATGTCGGAGCTTCCCAGCAGCACCTTGATGGTAAAATATCGGCTTTTCTGTTTGTCCTCCAGGAACATTAAACCAAAACAACTGGGCCAAGAAGTTTCCATCCTGCAGCAACGCCAAGCAGTCTCCCATCAACATCGAGGAGGGCCTGGCTCAGGTGAAGCTGCAGTACCAGAGGCTGAGGTTTGATGGCTGGGAGAGCCTGACCACCGACAGGACGACCATCAAGAACGATGGAAAGACTGGTAAGAAACATTGCTTCGTAACTGTGGGTTCAAGAGCTAAACGCAGCTCTAATCAATATTTATATTTACAATAATCAATGAAATGACAGTGTGAAAGGTGTCTGTTGTAGTGACGAACCTGCAGAGACCTGAACCTGAACCTGAAGCCCCCCACAGCCTCATGTAGCTTCATACTGAGGTTCAGCTCATTGTTTCTGTGTCTGACTGCAGCTTGACTGTTTCGGTCAAATCTCACAGCTTCACAGCGTCGCTTTCAGCTGCAGCGTTCAGCTCTTTGATAGAAAAAGCTCTAAAAACCTGCCGTTGACCACCTGCTCCACAGGCACAGCTGGTGGAGAACCAAGCAGAGCTAAAAGGAGGGTAAATGTTGGACTTATGTTTACCAGGTACACAAACATGACGATCATTTGCTCTGTGCCTGCAGGATGTGGACGCAGGTAGCTGGCTGCTAACACGTTAGCCACGGCTGCTTCACAGTATGACGTGATGATGCGTCCATGTTGTGTTTTCAGGCTTGTCTGCTGTCTAATCTTTTAGCAGCACTCAGCGTTTCAACACGGCCTCTTTGCTTTAGTTCTTATGTGCTCTTTCAATATCTATTTATTTTATTTCATTTATTGGCATTGCAGAGTCCAGCCTGAATGTGGTTTTGTTTGTTTTTGTACACAAGACTCTCATGAATTTTAACTTCAGCCTTGTAGGAACTGAAGTTGCCACTGGGACAGATCGTGCACATTGACATAATATAGTAAAATAGTTTATTCGTAATTAATAAATAAGGTGAAAGTAAAAGAAATGGATCAATTCTTCCTGTTGCTGTAAAGCTTAGAATGATGATATTCTGGGTATCACCTTAAAATGTTCAGTGTTGAACGCCTCCATCAATCTGACGCTGTCCCTTTCTGCTCCTCTTTGGCCCTCCTTCCTCCCTGTCCTGAAGTTTTTCTAACGACAGTTTCTCCCAGTTAGATTCTGAGTGATAGGGCCTTTTCTCATACAGTGCTGTCCTATTGTAAAGGATACTGTTACCAGTTTCTTATTTGACAGGATCCAGAGCCTTTTATATATTTCCTGTCTCTAAGTGGTGTGAAACACAATAACCTACAGTGTGCATTCAAGGTGATTGTTAAGTGAAATTGTAGACAAGAGGGATCCCGCCTCGCCTTTCGAAAAGCTCCAAACAGACGAGTCCAGTGCTTCTTAGCAACGGGACCCTCAGCGAAATAAGAAGCACTCTGTTGGAGTTGTTGTTCGTCCGCCAGCTGCTCCAAAAGCTTTTATAAGTGGAGATGTTTGGTGGACAATCTGAGCACGATTCAGGCCGACCGTACTTAAACCTGTTTTTATCAGCCCACAAATGGGCCCAGTGTAGGTTCAAGGCGCAGACTGCCATCCCTGCGCTCTCTTTGAAAGCTCCGGGCCCGTCAGGAGCATACTCAGCCACAGATGGAAGACTTCAGTTTCAGAAAAAGAGGTGAGGGACGGAGCGCATGGATCGGTCCGTGCCTTAATACAGCGCAAACAAACTTTTCAACAGGGATGAATCAGCGACAAGTTCAGTCAATATTTGTCCTCCTGCAAGGGGAAATTAGATTTTAGACAGGGTAAAAAGAAAGCATAATAGAACAGAAGACGTAGACAAGAGAGGACATGAATGAGGTCAAACACAGAAAAAGTGGTGGAAAGAATGAAAACCCAGCAGAAGCAAACAGAGCCCTTAAAGTGTGAGTGTTCAGAGGATCGACGTTTCTGCAAAGACTGAATTCTGTCGGCACGTTCACAGGAAAAGTATGTTTTATCTGTACGATACAATAGTCCCATTCTGGTTTCAAGGTGGTGGGCTGAGGTGTACAGTACAGCACAGAAGATGAAACGACTGTATGATGCTCCACCTTCATGAGACCATCAAAGAAGGTTTCGATCCTCGAGGGGACCTTTTGTCAGGTCGGACAAAGACCTACCTGAAGAAGATCCCCTTGTTGACTGAATCATTGTTTGACGGTCCAATGAAGGTGTTAGTGGAGTACTATGAGGCGTTCAGGCTCCCATCCTTTGATCTTCTGAACATTTATAGCTTTGTATTTCAGTGAGAGATACGTTGGGGTTGAGTCTTCTTTAAAGGCTTTGCTCACATCTGCGTCTATTCTGTTTTCAGTGGCGGTCAACGTGGATGGAGAGTTTTATGTCAGCGGAGGTGGCCTCAAGTCAAAGTTCAAGGTCGGACGCATCACCTTCCACTGGGGGCGCTGCAACGCCTCTTCAGAGGGCTCCGAACACAGTCTGGACGGAGTCAAATACCCTCTAGAGGTGAGCTGTCCTATGATATGAGATGAATGTTGATCTCAGGAAAGTCCCACATGGTTAATGTTATTTAAGTCCATTTGTTCTGTTGTTTAAGTTGAATTATCGAGCCACAACGTCGCTTCTTGATCCTTTTTAAATCCTGAAAGAAAAAGAAAATCATTGTTGAAATGGAGTGATTTCATCTACTTGATTATTATTTACCCACGCTTCCATTTTTGATGACTTGAGCTTCTGTGGCTCTGTGGTCTGAACTGACTCCAAAAACACTTTACGCAATCAACAAGATCACGTTCACATGCTTAGAAATAATAACTCGTACACATCAGCCTTTGAAGTCAAACGCTTCACAGGTTAAATCAAGTGCAGCATAAAGTACCAAGATTCTTATCTACTCACACTGAAGCTCTTTGCGCATTAACGTTCACATGCAGAGCAGCGGCAGCACAGCAAATACAGCTTTTATTTGTCCTTTTTCCTTTTGTTCTGATGGTTTTACAGACAAATGTGCAGATCAAAACCAGACAGCAGGTTAAAGACTTGGACTGGACTCGTTGCTCTTTGTCAACAGTAGCTTAACACGCTTTGTTTTCTCCCACAGATGCAGATCTACTGTTATGAGTCTCATAGCTTCGACTCTTTGGATGAAAGCATCAAAGCCGGAGGCAGAATCACAGCGCTCGCCGTGCTGTTTGAGGTGTGCATGTTTTACGAGGCGGAGGATCACATATCCTGATAGCGCTGAGATCAGTTTACAGGCTCGTCTGTCAGTGTCTCCCAAAACAAACGAGAGGAATGAAACTGAGAGGGAGTCTGCGGTGTAACGTGAAGTAGCTAACACTGTGCCAGATTGTTAGCTGCTAATTTGATTAGTTAGCTATATTAGCATTAACCCAAACTGCTTAAACTGCTTAACTGTCAGCTAACACCAGACTGCGCTAGCTGATATTTGGCTGTTAGCTAAACTAGCGTTAACTGTTTTAGTGGGTTAGTCGCTATCAATCAAATGGTTTTAGCTGCTAATTTGATTTGTTAGCTACATTAGATTTAACC
>JBBMOE010000030.1:1773378-1809011 GCA_037975065.1 Chaetodon trifasciatus
AGCTGAGGACCAGAAAACTGTTTACTTGTTTGCACCTTGAGCACAGGTTGCTCCAGGCCTTCCAGGGTTTCCAGGTTTCTCCAAACCTCTGTGACGTGTCTCAGCTGGTCTGCATTCCAGCCGCCGGAGCTTAATACCCGAAAGTCACGACTTTGACGACCTCAAACGGCCTTAATGGGCTCTCGGCCTGGCTGTGCTGCAGCGCGTGAGTCAGACAGGGAGTGTTGTGTAACCACATGGAAGTGACTCACCTGGACAGGTACGGAGGCAGCCTGCAGGTTAAAGGACCCCTCCAGCATGATTCACGGCGCCTTCACGCCCATTCACTCACAGAGCCGCTGTGTGTGCGACATGAGTTACAGAGTTTGTGTATTTTTGTCAGATTTACAGACTCTGATGTGTTTCAATAATGTTCAATGCCTCGTGATGGTTTTTCAGAACAGTTAACATCCTGTAATTGCACTGTTTGAAAATGAGTTAAATTATTCTTCAGTCTGTTGAAGCAGGAGATCAGAGAGTTAATGAAGAGCCAATTAATCAGTGAGGCCATTTACAGGAAATTTATCAATCAAATGCTCCGTTTGCAGCTTCTAATGTGACGATTTGCTGCTTTTCTCTGTTTTGGACATTTGAAGATGTCAGTTTGGGAAATCGTGTTTGACATTTTTCACTTTTTCCTCAAAAGTAAAACCATCAATTCAACTGATCAATGACAAAAAAAATGCCACTCACAACCCAGAATTGGGTAAATTGTTGGTTTGAAAGGTCTTTTCTGTAGCTCGGCTTTAAAACAGGATTTAACCACTGATGTAACTCTCCGAGTAGCAGATAGCTTCGTTAGCTTCGTTAGCTTCGTTAGCTTCGTTAGCTTCGTTAGCTTTGCCAGCTGTGCTTTGAGAGTAGCTTCTCCAGCGCTGCTCATGACTTCCTTCCAATGTTTCCTGCCTCACTCACCTCCTCTGTTCAAATGCTATCACTGCTGGAAATGTCAGACATCCAGTGTGATTTCCATCAGCCTGCAGGCTGCATGTTTACATGTTTACCTGTTTACATGTGTACCTGTTGACATGCTCTTGGCCATCAGTCTGACTCACTGCTGTTCTTCACACACTGCAGGAGCGTCGTGCCCTGTTGTTTGGCGGCTGTTTCGCTGACGTTGTTTTGTTTTTGTGTTGTTGTGGCTCCGTGTTGCAGCTGGAGATGTTCTGCGAGGTGATGACGATGCAGCAGGCCGGATACGTGATGCTGATGGACTACCTGCAGAACAACTACAGGGAGCAGCAGCAGCAGTTCATGGGTCAGGTGTTCTCCTCCTACACCGGCACCGAGGAGGTCCTCACACCAGGTACGTATCCGAAATCCTCCATTTTATTTGTATCAGAGCCTGCAGCCACACGAGCAGCCCCATGAGGTGGTGATATTGTAACTGTAACTGTGGTTATACTGTATGTTTTAATGTGGAAGGTAACAACTGATGGAGATCCAGATAAACTATTTGCATGTAAACAGCATGTTTATTTTTCTCTCAAATTTACGTCATCGTGCCGTCGTGATGAAGCTGAAAAGCCTTGTGGTGCGTTCAGGGTCACTCTGACATTCGATACTGCAAAGCTGCCTGATAACCAGCAACAGTTTCAGTGCAAGAAACAATCAAACCGACCGGTGTTAAAAAATCCAGTTTTGTTTCTTTTCTGCATTTGATTTCAACCACAAACATCTGAGTGTCCCTGAATGCACCACCAATGAGTTTTGAAAGCAGTCCCTGCTCACCTCTGCACACTATAAACCCGTAATATATTAAAGCAGACTGCACCTGATTTTACGTCATCGTGCAGGTGTTGAGGAGTGCTTCTGTGTTTGAGATAATAGTTGTATAAAGTGCCTCCAGAGGGGCTGCATGAAGTCTGATAAATGTCCTCAAGTGATGTCACTTGAGTCAGCGTCGGTGGAAGACTGTGAGTCTGAAACTTAAACCAATCTGAAGGAGTTAGAAAGAGGTGATCTGAGCAGACGTGCAGGCTAAGAGCTACGCTATCAGCTACTAGCAGAACACACCTGAATCTGCAGCTGAACTGTCTGTGGACTCGTTGCATTGTGGGTGATGTAGGTGCCAGGTTTTAACAAGGAAGAAGAAGAAGAAGAAGAAGAAGAAGAAGAAGAAGAAGAAGAAAGGGCTTTTTATCTCGGGACAGTTAGTGTAATGCTAAATGGATAGAATACTCTGTGAATACTCTGCGTTGTGAGATCCTCAGCTAAGAAAATCCGTCTGACACTCGTCTGCTGTGCACATCATGTTCTTCATTAACACACCTGCCTGCTTCGAGACCTCAGCGTGACCCCGCGTATGAAGAATCCCAGGTTAACGCTAATTAAACAAGGTCTAAGTGGATCAGAGACAAGTGGATCGCAAGTGATGGGAAAAAATGACAGAGGGACAAGAATAGAGCAGCAGTGACCCAAATAAAACGTCCGTGGCAGCAGGAGGAGGTCAGCTCGGTTAACCATCGATTCTTCACGCTGCACTGATTGTGTTCGATAATCAGTAACAAAGTGGTATTGATCTGTCGTTTTTGGGAGCGTGTTCTGACATTAGAGACCAGGAGATCATTAAAGCTGCTTTTAATTATGGTTTTTTTCTGTTTTCTACTTTTTTTTAATTTATAATTTCATTTTCTACACAGTCTTTGACCCAAAATCTCTACACTTTAACGACAGTGTTCCTGTTTTCCTGCTGCAGGTGGTGTTTATTAATTAATTCAGGCTCTCAAATGCTCACGAATGGTCACGTTTAATGAGAATATACAGTGTGTAATGGACACGCTGTCGCTCCTTATGAGGGAGCACCAAAATGGAGATCTTAGGAAATTAGTTGAAATATTACTGTGTTTGTCTGTTTGTCTGAATCTGAGTTAGGCTGTATGAGTCTGTATTTAAAGACCAACTGAAGCTTCTCAGTCCCACTGATGATGATGATGATGATGATGATGATGATGATGATGATGATGATGATGATGATGCTTTTGACCTTCACTTGATCTTAAAGGGATATATTTTAAAGACTTGTCAGCACTGTCAAACTGCTCAGAGGCTCATTCGTATGTGTCAGTGTAACAGGTGAATGTGCCCTCATGTGTTCTCTGGCTCACTCTGCCCTCTAGTGGTTGAAGCCTCAGACATCAGCTCCCTCTAAAACTGATCCCAGTCTTTGTTTTCCTGGGTGTGAACGTACGTCTCTGATTGGTTTGCCTGTGTGTGTGCTCACCACAGATTTTAATGCGGCAGCTCTGACACGTAATGTGACATTTTCACTCTGATCCCTCAAAGAGGATAAAGGTCAGAGGTCAAAGCCGGTGAGGGTGGAGGTTTATGCAGAGTAGAGGGTGAACTGTGTTGGTGTTTGTAAAGATGGAGCCTCCTCCTGCCTATT
Organism: Chaetodon trifasciatus; assembly: GCA_037975065.1. NCBI lineage: Eukaryota > Metazoa > Chordata > Actinopteri > Chaetodontiformes > Chaetodontidae > Chaetodon > Chaetodon trifasciatus. The sequence continues at coordinate 1,776,806 of JBBMOE010000030.1, forward strand.
GTCATCGATCCTCAACCTCCTTTAATCTGTGTTAATCCACAGAGTGTCTGTCATCTGCATTATCTCTGCTGCTCTAATCTGACCCAGAATCACAGATGACTCTTAAAAACAGGAACTACTTCAAGAGCCCCGTCAACCTCATTTGATTTCTAACTGTTATTGTAGTCTTATTTATTTGTGTTTTTACAGAATTTTCCTTGTTGAGTCCTTATTCTATATTCAGGGTTAGGGTTCGGGGGTCTCTGTTAACTACCTCAAAGTAGCCTCCAGTCTTTCTTGGGTCCACGCAAAATAATGATAATTATAACAATGAAAATAAAAATTAAAAGCAGTTTGAAAGTCTCACAGAATAAATTAAACAGAAAAGGCAGAACAGGAGGATTAGTAGCTGTTATTCTTAGTATGTAACAGTCAACAATCATCAGTCCACTGAAAGACGTCCCACCCTGTAAAAAACAACTAGAGGCTGACGTCTGCTCAGAACCTGGTTCGTTCTGCTGGCCGGGAAAACAGGTGCAGTGTTTCATCAGGGTCAGGATCAACATGGGTAACACCTCTGCCATCGTCAGCAGTTCTTTGTGGACGTGAGGGGTTCGGTGGTGGGTTCATTTGGAAGAAGCTCAGCTCTCTCTGAGTGTATTCTCGTCCGCCTCCTTGTGTCAGTGTGCAGTTCGGAGCCGGAGAACATCCAGGTGGCGCCTCACAACCTCAGCAGCCTGCTGGTGACGTGGGAGCGGCCGCGGGCGGTGTACGACGCCAGCATCGAGAAGTACTCGGTCAGCTACGGACTGGCCGATGCAGAAGACGCCGCACCCTCGGTGTACCTGACCGACGGAGACCAGGATGTGGTGAGAGAGAGTCTTCAAGCTCATATTGTCTATCTAAAACCACCAGCCTCTAAACCTTTAAACCAGATGTTTCTGTCCAGTTTCTGTGCAAAATCCACCAAGACTTTATTAAAACATACAGCTCCAACCAAATCACGACATGCAAATTAGTAATATTAACTTCTTTGTTAGAGTTTTACGACATGAAGATGAAGTAACTTCAGTTCCGAGTTCTTCCAAGTTGAAGTTCATAGAAATCAACTAAAACTGATGCTACGGTTTTGAAAATGGTTGACCGGGATGTAAATGCAGTTTACTCGACATCACTGATCCTCATCGTCATCCCGGTTCTTCAACGCTGACGTCCCGCTGTGTCCCTCCACCAGGGGGCGATACTGGACGACCTGCTAGCCAACACCAGCTACGTGGTCCAGGTGGTGGCGGTCTGCACCAACGGTCTGTACGGACGTGTGAGCGACCTGCAGAAGGTCGTCATGCCCGTCGACGACCCCGGTAAGAGCGACCGTGCCCGAGAACGAGCGTAGAGTTCGGCAGATGAACCGTACAGATATTTTTCATTCAGCTGTGAATTTTTCTTTTCTTTTGTTGGAAGACGTAAAACAGGTTCATTGGCTTCTTCGAGCAGAACTGGAAGACTAAATCTATGGAAGCCCAATCCTGACAGGAAAAATAATGAAACGTTAGCAACGACAAACATAAAAGTGATGACTTCTAAAACAAGAATTATCAGATTCTAGGTCAAATTTATGAGATGGCAAATTTGGGACTTTTTTAAGTCAAATTCATCGGACAGCATGCGGCAGTACCTCCACACGGCCACCAGAGGGCGCCGAGTGAAGTGGCTCTTATTCCATACCTCAAGCTTATTTATCTGTTTCAGAACCTTAATTTAGAATTTCAGTCTAAATTTTGATTTCTCACCTCGTTTATTTGTTATTCCTAACTTTTCTCTTTTCCTGTCAGAGATGGTCGTCCATATTAAACAGTGACACAGATGATAAAAGCTTTCAACTGAACGTAAACTGACGATCTTCATGTCGTCAGTGGAGACGAAACAGTGGATGTCAGTTTCATCTCTGTGTGTCTGTTATATACTGAAGGTCCAGGGCTGTTTAGCCTAGCTTAGCACAAAGACTGGTAGCATAGGGAAACTGCTAGCCTAGCTAATATCAATAATGGACCATCTATAAATTATGAAGCAGCGGGCTGATCTTACAGGAGAGATTTCTTCTACTTGTTTCCTTTTCTGCTCGTATGTTTTATCACCAGCCACATTTCTGTTCTTTTATTAGCACTTCCATCGTCGCGCTCGTCCTCCCTCTGAAACCTGAAAGACAGGACAGACATTTCTTTGTTTTTCCTCCTCTTCATCTCGCTCTTCGCCCTCCCTAACCTTCACTCTGGGTATATATTTTGTGTTTTGTGATCACGCACTGGTGCACTTCTGTTGTTTGACTTGTCTTTTTCTGTTTTTAACTTTCATAAGTTTCTCTGTGTACTCTTCAGATCTGCTTTCTCTATGTATTTCTATATGTCTAAGATGAAAGAACATGCTTGGTGTCGGGGTCAAAGGGTCATTTCTTGTGTCTCTTCGTGTCACATGGAAAGACAAAGTCGCCATGTTTGTTTGGTTGTCGTTACGTGGCGTCCGTTCCTTCTGCCTGTCACAGTAAGAGAAATGTTTGCATGTGTGCAGCAGCATCTTGTGTAACATGGATTTGGATGACAATCATAGCTTCTTTGTATTTCAACTGAACTTTACATTAAATAAACTAATATGTCTTATTACAAAGAAAAAAAATCCCCTGCATCCTATTTCAGTGTCCGCTTGCATGAATGGGTGATTTTCTGCTGCATCTTCCAGGTTTACTCTACTTTTGTGACACCGTTAGCATGTTCGCTAAGCTAACATCATAGTCCCATCTCAGCTGCGCCTGAAAACTGTCCGACTGCGGCCAAACTGCATTTCACAAAAATCCTGTTTTGAAATATAAAATACAAGATTGCATGATGGTAAACAAAAAAAGATTATAACGTCAGCTGAGAGCTGCAGCAGGTCTACAGCTGTGATTATCAGCCATTTAACTGTTAGTTCATCAACAGAAAGTTAAAGCTATGATCATGTTGATTGGTTAATCAATATTATATAGAAAAATTACTTCACATTGGCAAGTTTCAGCTTCAGAAATCTGCATATTTTTGCTTGTTTATACATATTTATATATATTTATATGTGTATAATCTCGCTGTTTCCTCAGTTCATAATGTAATTAAGAGATGGCATTTAACAGAGAACGGTTGCACCAATCAAATCAATTTAGGAACATAAATTAGGATTATTTCAACTCATTCACTCAATTTATTAAATGTTTCTTGTTGATTTGCAATTACTTATTTAACCTAAAAAATGTCAATGTGAAAAGTAATTCCAAATTAAATCTCTGTTTAAGTTTTGTTGTCAGACGTCCGCCTCATTAAAAAGTGTTAGTATCATATGAAAAGATAAAAGCATGCAAATCTTTGCAGCTCTGAAGCTCTGCATGTTTGGCTTTTTTATATGATAATTAGCTAAAACCATTAATTCTAAACACTGTTATCAATTCACTTTCTGTTGATTGACTAATCAGTGAATAAACTGATAATTTGAGCACTAAATCAAGTGTTCTTTGTGTCATTTTGAGTTTATTCATCATCATTTAATATTGCTTCCATTGATAAATGAAAATTTTCATCACTCACACCCTTTTGTGACAAACCCTGAGTCATCTCCCTCCAATCCAGTTCATTAAACTTGTAAAACCTCACCTCATGCTTCACAAACCAGTTTGATCTGGTCTCCATGATGTATGACTTAGCCTCAGACAGGTAAGACTCAAACCTCCACCCGCCCCCGACATGCCCGCTGTGTGCTGTGCGTCTGAGCTCGGTCAACATATGTGGCATTTGCAAATAACTGTGAGCTTGTTTTATCCCTCTCAGATGACAGACGGGTGGGGTTTGAAAACCAAAAAGCTTAGACACTCAAAGAAAAGTAGCTGAGAGTTGTCAGATCAAATTCCTTTTCTCGGCTCGTCTGGATTTACAAGAAGGATGAAACGATAAAATGATTAATTGCAAATGCTTTTTGTTCCAAGTTTCCATGCATGAACGCCCGAACGTGTCCGATATGTCGCATGTCCGTGTCCGTCACCGTTTGGTTCTGTGTTTATCGTGAAGCCGACATGCTGCTTGAGGTGGTGTGTTCAACCTTTTCCTCTTTTCCATCTTTCATTTCACACATTTACATCCTTCAAGAGAGCACACTCAGGTTTCAGTAGATGCTTTAGGTGTAAAGTAACAGACCTGCACAGAGTTTATCTTCTTATTCCTCTGATGAAACACGGTGTCGCAGGGTTCACCTTCTCCTCTGTGATGTTCTCGTCACGCTGTTTTCGAATTGTTTTTCCCTCTGTCACGTCTGCTTTGTGCCATCGGCCTCAAAGACAAGAAATTAACACCAATATGAAAACAACAAGACATACAAAAAGAAATTCAAAGATCAAAGTTGTCAAGAGTTGACATTTTGTATTTTTTGTAACTAATGATGCAACCTGTGCCTTTTTTCAGAAAAAGCTGTGGATCCAGATTCAGATGAATTTAACACTGACGTAAGGAAACCTTTTATTTTTCCTCAAACACTGCATGCCATCGTTTAGTTAGAACCATCGCTGTTATTTATCGGTGTCGATAAACCTTCCTCTCACCAACAGGACAACTATGAGCCGGATCCTTCTTGGAATGACCCGGTCCAAACCGAGGATTATGATCTGCCCTGGATTCCTACAAACTCACCGAGGACCACAGCTTCTGGATTGCCTCTTTTACCTGTACCTGGCATCAGAAGCACAACAGCAGAGTCTGATTGGAGGAAAACCACCACCAGTCCGGTTCCCTGGGTCAGATCCACTCAGGATGGTGAAGTCCTGAGCCATTCTGAGGAGACAGCACGCCACAGTACCTCCACACGGCCACCAGAGGGCACCATGTCACCAGAAACCAGAGGAAGTGCTGACTTCAGCGGCAACGTGCCCTTTTCCTCCACAACAGCAACCAAGGAAGTCTTCATTTCCACTTCCACTACTCCTTTATACTCCAACGTTCTTGGAGGCATTAGTCCAAAAGATTCCACTGAAAAAACAAAAGCTGTTGTTAGTACCACAACTCCTACTTTGACAAAAGGTGGTAAAAGTATTTCTTCATACAGCACCACCACAACCACATGGAGGTCTCGTACCAGCGACATGAGCACCACAACGTCATCGTCCTTCATCCGAGCCGAGACGGGCCGAGGCCTGGAGCGTCCTATAAATGAAGACACCACCACTGATGGAAGAGTGTCCACCGGACCCGGAGGTCTTCCAGAGATCCAGGCTGAAGGTTCAACCACCCAACCTTCCTCCACAAGTGAAGCTGCTCCACGTAGGCCCAAAGGTCCCAGCATGCCCCATTTTTCATCTACCACGCCCTCTGTTGGGTTGAGTGGCGTTCTCTTGCAGACCACACAGCCGCTGTCCAATGGTGAGCGCCCCTCTGTTCTCCCCTCCTCCTCTTCCTCCTCCTCCTTCGCCTCCTCCCCTCTGTGTGATGGCTCTGCAGACCCTGGCGTCGCCCCCTCCACCTGCCTGCATGATCCTCCCTCTTCGTCTTGGCCTGTGTTGTCTGCCTCTGCATCGGACTCTCAGCATGCTGCTACCACACCGCTGTCTAGCAAAGACCCAGCTTCTCCTTCAACCCCCACACTCCCTGCCTCCACACTGCCTCACCTCCCTCACCCCTCGCACCCCCTGTCTGGTTGGGAAACTAACCATGTCTCCCGCGGTGTCGGGTTTGATGATAATGATAGCAATGGCGATTTGTTGTCTGGGTCCTCGTCTTCGTCGGTTTCTTCAGGTGATCCCTCAGGTTTTAGCGGTACCCCTCCTCTCCAAATGGTACCGGATCCGTCTGGCACCACCGTCGCCGTCGAACCGTCCTGGGATCCATCACTCTCAACAGTCTCTCTGTCACTCAGCCCCACCCTCCAGCCTTCAGTTCTCCTCTCTAGTGACTTCACCCTCTCTGGTGCAACTCCGGGCTTGTCCCGTTCTTTCTCAGTTGGGTTTGAGGACTCAAGGTATGCAACTGGGAACACAATAGAGTCTTTTCTTCCCGAGGTCAGCGGTGATGGGTTTCCCTTAGCTAGTGACGTGGACCCCATGTGTGGCTGTTCTCTGGAGCCGTCAGGGTCTTCGTCCTGGTTGCATGCATCTCCTCATGTACCCCTGCCGTCCTCAACCTGGGACTCTGCTAGCTTAGAGCTTTACTCTAGCGTTGGCTTCCCGTCAGCCTCTGGTGTTGTTATAGATGATGTTCTACACTCTCTGTCTGTGGCGGGTTCTGATGGTCTGTCCTTAGACCATCATCTGGTCTCCCATAGCGCTATTTCTCCCTCATCATCCTCTTCACACTCCCACCTTTTCCAAGTCAGCTATAGTGACCTGCCCGTTTCTGTTGCAGCCACAGCGTCTGGTGCCAGGGATCCCTGGTTCTCGGCATCAGACGGGATCTCCGCCCTACAAACCTCTGCCCTCCCTTCCTCACCCTCAGCCTCCCCCTTCACCCCCACCCCAGAAGGACAGGCATTAGACACTAGCAGCAGTGCCTCTGGCTCAGCCCTGTTCCCTGACTCCCAGGAGGGCATAGATCAGGAGTGGGACAGGGTTCAAGCCTCGGCCTCTGGAGAGAGCGCGTTCCCTTATTCAACCAAAGTCACTAACACCGTCCCCCCGTCTACGACCTCTGAGTCCGGCCAATCCCCTGATGATTTGGATGAACGCTCCTCAGCCTTCTATTTTGAAAGCGAGAGCGGTAGTGCCATCGCCTCAGAGGTAGGAGACACAGCAACGCCAACCATTCCTGCGGTAAACTCAACCTCACCCTGGTCGCTGGGCGGGGAGGAGGAGAGCGGCTCAGGGCAGGGTGAGAGCCTGTACGACAACGAGACGTCCTCTGACTTCAGTATCTCCGAGCGCACTGAAAGAGAGTCGGAGGAAGAGGAGCCAGTCGCAGGTAAAAAAGCCGTCCGTGTGGGCAAAAAGCTGCATTACACCTGCAAAATGCCCAGGGATCAGGAAGAGTTCTGGACATCAGAAAGATGACTAATCCACCATCTGTCAACAACAAAACCACATTTCATTTTTTCATTTTTATCTGGAAAAGCGAAAGTGAGAAAATTCATGCATGCAAGGTAAAACGTCACCGAACAGGATCTTTGACGAACACACCATCACTACCTTCATCATCATTTCACACTGTATGTCAGTAGCACTCATTCATTCTCTAAACCATGTACTCTGCTCAGGGTTGTGAAGGGCTGGAATCAGACCCAGGAAATGCTTAGCCAGTCTGGGAGGGGCCTCGGTCAGGTTGCCAGTCTGCTGCAGAGCTCAGTGCAATAACATCACACTAAAAGGCGACTCTGCAGTGGTAATAAAGAGTAAGAGTCATGAGGTCTTGATCATTTATAAGTCATTATATTTACACCTCACTGACAAATCTGCTTTACTGGGCTGGCTGTTTGCAGTTGTTGCTTTTAAAGATCACCTCTGACCTATGATCAGCTGTAACTGTCGACATGCTTGCTGTTGATTGGATGATGTGAAATCACCGTCCATTAGCTCAAAATAACATCACTGAAAACGATCAAGAAGTGGTGACTCTGACTGTTTTTATTGCCACTGGAGTGCTGCAAACAGAACCAGTGAAGGAGGAACTCGCCTCTTTTCTCTAATGAACTTTAATCCATCGATGCAAATAATCACTGAACATTTGGAATTTCTACTTATGTACTTAATTTCTTCAAAAACCCTTTAGCCACTCCAGTACTTCCTTGCATTTACCAACAGCACAAACTCACATAATTATGGGAAAAAAAAATAATTAAAGTAATTCAGAGAGGCCGTTAAAAGTTTAATTAATTGAATGTTAAATTAGAGGACGCACATCAAATATGTTGCACTATAGCTAATATGTCCAGATGACAGTTGGTTAATATGTTCCTACATTCAAATTAATGAAATTAATTATAGGTGTTAAGTTAGTATAGCAGTGAAGTCAGCCTCACCTTCTAACAAAGCCCCTGATGGAGATCCTCTCTTCCTATATGTAACACATCATGGCCACCAGAGGGCAGCAAAGTCCTTCAAAGCTTCAAGTGGTCCAGCAGCATCTCCACCTGTGCTGTCTCTGACTACGCTGCATCATAAACGTCTCAAAGAGGACTTCGGTCCTCAGTAAACAGAACAAGCCAGGAATTCTCAACAATATATTTATTTAAGATTTTAGAGTCTCTGTAAAAGCTCATTCAGCTGGTTCAGTGGGAGCACTGGTCCTGATGTGGAGGTTTTAAAGAACGTTGTAACAACAAATCATGTACACATGACTGCTGCCTGATTGATTTTCAGATCAGAGCCATTAACCCCAAATCATCCCTTAGCTTCTACACTGATTTCCTTCCTTCCTATTGACTCCTAATTTCTATAAAAATCAACGTTCAGAGGCTCCAAACTTGCTGCGGACAGATGATCCATCAGTCAACAAACAGCTGCCTTCGTGTTTGTGTGTAGTAGAACTGAAACACCTGTTTAAAACCTCTGAGTTAGTGTTTTCAAGGACGGAGTCTAACACGAGAAACACTAAATTCATACTTTTATTTTTCCTGTTTTTGTGTTACTTTTCTTTGTGTTTGCTTGTTGTTGTTTGATCTTAACTGTTTGGATTTTGCCTGTTAGCTCAATAAGCAAGCGTTTTTCAAATGGTCTCTGTGTGCAGCTGCATTACAACATGGCTGAGACTGAACTTTAACAGAGGGAAATTAAAGAGAGCGTCATTCGCTGCGGTCACGATTATCTATTAGCAGCAAGTGTCAAGTCTCTGATAGTTGTGAATTTAAATGAATCAGCGGTCTGAGGACGGAGGGCGTCGTGTGGTGTCCACATTGTGGTTCGGGGTCTCAGAAATGAACTGAAATCAAAGGAAATCCTTTTAAAATCTGGTGGTATTATTTTGGGCTAAAACAAGCTGCCTGCCTTTCTCAGTGCATCTCCACATCTGTGCCCCTGACATTCAGGCGTAGAGTGACAGAGCTCCATCTTCATCATTTAGTTGAGCTTCGTCATTTAATTTAAAATCCTTTCAGTGGGAACTTTGAGGAGAAGTTTCGCGTCCTTAATTCTCATCAGATCTTCTTTGAGTCATCTTTTTTTACTTCAGCCTTTGCACCAGAACAGTGACCTTTCTCGTCTTCTGTCCGGGTCTTTTTCTTTTCTTTTCTTTGCCCATTATCATCGTCAGTGTGTCCAGGGCTTCTGAGAGGCGGACAAAGATCCGTTGGATGGATGATTGAATGAATGGGTTTTCCTCTGAAGGTTCACAGAGTAGAAAACACACAACAGGCTCTCTATGAACTAGTCAACAGGGCTGACCCAGCCATTCACGGCTGAACTGAGTCAGATTGTGCAAAAGTGGTGAGTTCTGACAAACAGCCTGGCAGTCAAGGTCAGCGATGGAGGAAGATTTCACATCCTCCAAGTAGAAGTACTAACACCACACTGTGAAAATACTCTTAGCAGTAAAAGTCCTGCATTTAAAATAGTACTTGAGTAAGAATAAGTATTAACAGTATTATTAAAGTATTAAAGTACTGAGTGCAGTTAAGTGTCCCCATGACTGCTGTCCTCTTGTCTCCTCGTTCATGTCTCAGCAGGACGTTCCTGTTGGAGTTGGCTGAGGTGGAGCTCATTTTAACTGAAACTAATGATTCTTTTCATTCTGGATCAATCTGCTGATCACTTCCTCCATCGATCGATCGATCGTTTGGTTTGGAAACGTTGTGAAAACAGTGAGAAATGTGCTCACGATGAGCCCAAAGTGACGCCTTCACCATGTTTGTTTGGTCCAAAGCTCCACCTGATTACAAACACATTCAGATCATTGAGAGGAAAAGCAGCAAATCAAACATCTGAGAGGATCAAAATTCAGATGATTCGACATCATCAGAATAGTTTGAATGAAAAAAGTGTCGGGTGGTTTGATTTCTGACAAAACGTTTTAAAAGCTCTTCATAAGTTTTCTATGGAAAAAAGCTCTCAGATAAAGGCTGTGAAGTAAAAAGTTTCCCTTAGAAATGTACAAGTGCAGAAGTACAATGTGTACCTCAAATTTGTACTTCAGCTCAGTACTTGAGTGAATGTACTTAGTTACTTTCCACCGCTGGTCAAGGTTAATCCAGACTAGTGTTTTCTGTGCTGGTTACCAGGCGATAAAGAGGATTCAGCAGCAGCCGCTCGCTGAGGTCAGGTTCAGCCGTCAAGTTTTCTCTCCCCATTATTCAAAGTTACAATTATGTTGATTGACTCGAGCTTGATGAATGTGTTCTCGTTTGATCTGTGATGGACTTTTGATTGTGAGTCTTTGAGCGTCTCTGTGCTTCTTTCAAGTGGTTTGGCAGGTGGCTTGAATGTGATGAGTTTCGTGTTTGTGCCGTAGGTGGGTGAATGTGAATGGTGGTACATTGTGTTTCAGTGCTGGGCTCTTAATATGGTTCATGTTTCTTTCTGAAGTAGTTATTAAAAATCGGAGAATGTTGGAGTTTTACCTCTGCGAACGGTTCAAGGAGGCCAAGCTGCTCTGGAGGCAGAAATGAGCTTATCGGCTGAATCAAACCTGAGTCATCGTAGGTCGTCCTGGTTACTCTCATGCGTTTTGGTGTTTGCTTCCACGATGTTGGGACCTCCACGAAATTTTAAGACACAGTGTCACATGTCAAGAGGGATGAGGACACGTATGGAAATTTTGAAGAAAAACCTCCATGAGCGGAGTCAAGTATCAGCACTGTGGCCTGATGCTGTGAATGTTTGCCCTTTGGACGTAGAGCGTCCAAGCCTGGCGCATTTATTCCTCAGAAGCCCTCACATACTGCACCCTTCTAGGACTGATATCAATATGTGATCACGTAAGAAACTTCCCTGGTCTTTGATCTGGAGTCCCACAAATGTTCGACTGTCGTGGGCATAAAAAACTAACTGTGCAAAAATTTAGCCGGATTCTTCTGTAGACTTCCCTCTCTCAATCTGACGGGGTTACCTTCCTCTTCCCACTCGTGAAGGATCATTCCAGTTCATTCCAGTCTGATTTTGGCGGTCCATCATTTCGTTTGGGTATTTAATGTAAAGAGGGCCAGATGAAGAGTTCGGACCAGTTTTTGAACACTCTGATAGCCAATCCCAGTGAAAAAAACAACTGGTGTAAGAGAAGGAAACTGGTTTCCTGTTTTGTTCCTCCCTTTAAGTAGTCAGTCGTAGTCGTGGACCACAGTGATGCCCGACCAGGACTTGTGTGAGTAATGGGAAAGTGGCAGAAATAGGCTAAAGGTAACGGAGGAGCAGTTGAAATGCAGTTAGCTAAACTTATCAGAAGTTATATTCCCGATCTGCTTCAGCTGTAACCCCTGCACTCTAAGTGTTGATGCTGAGGCTGCGTAGAAATGAGTTAACATGACAGAAAATTAGAAACTGTTAGCTTAAAGTAATGGACCATTGTTGGAAATAGTTAGCAATAGCATTAAGTAATGGAAACATGTTGAAATAGTTCAAAGCTTTGGATAAAATATTCAGCTAAAGTGAGTCAATCACACCAAGCGGTAAAAGCACAAATGCAAACTTGACCATAATGACAGCTGAATTGTGTGACGAAATGTTGTACCAGTGTGCACTTTGTATCATCCAGTTTAGTTCATTTAGTTCACCCGACATGTCTGTAAGGTGAAACCAGAGGAAACTGGGAGCCACTGGTTTACTGTCTGTGTCTGGTTCTGCTGACTCGGGTTAATGGATGACGTTTCTGTAACCAGAGCAGCTTTTCCTCTGAGAAACACAGTGATTGATGGCAGACCTCCAGGATGCACCGGCCGACGGCTCTGACTTCTTCTTCACTTTCTCTTCTGTTCTTTCTCGCCAGACGCCAGTAACAGCAGCCACGAGTCGAGGGTTGGTTCGATCAGGGAACGGGAGAGGAAGGCGGTGGTTCCTCTGGCCGTCATCTCCACCCTCACCGTCCTCGGCCTGATCGTCCTCATCAGTATCCTCATCTACTGGAGGTCAGTACTGCTGGTGCTGCGTTTATTTCATCATTTTGACCATTCGAATGAGGAGCTAACCCACTCTGACAAACACATCCGTGAACGTTGAATCTTCTGCAGCGACAGTACCAAATGCCACATGAGGGGAAGGTCGTGGAGCTGCAGCAGCACGGCGCTGCTTCGTTGGCAGTTTGGTCCAAATCCAAGAAAGATGCGTGAGGAGTTTGTGTGTGTTTAAATGTGGGCCCTCGCGGCGTGACCATGAACACTAGAAGCCCAAAAACTCTACATTTTGCCATTTCAAACCGACCAATCAGCTCGCTTGATGGTGTGCACAACGGCTCCTCTGTAGCCGGCTGTTACCCATAACCCCCTCCTCTGCACTGGCCCTCATGTTCCCTCCTGTCACTGGAGAACCTGAATTCCATCTCAATCCCAACGAGCCAAGTTTCTGTAAAAACAGCGTTTTTACGTTCTGACAGTTTTTATCTAAATCCACAACTTTCACTATCGCAGCGTCAAACCTGCTGCAGATTCATCTTCATTTGACAGTAAAAACTCATTAACATCACCGAAAATGATGATGCGTGTAGCCTCTTCCTCCCCGTGAACCGTCAGTCAAATTCCAGAAGTCAAAGTTTGAGCACGTCCTGCAGGAACGATCAGTTTCTGTCGTTGACTTCAGTCTGTGAAGGAACCCTCTGATCCTCTCTGACAGGAACTCACCTGAAAACAGCACAAAGACAAAATGTTTAACGTGTGAGCTCTTTTCTAAATATCTTTTACTGTGAATCTGATGCAGCAACAAGTTTCACAGACTGAAAGATGTGGAACGCTCCAGAAACACCTGTTTGGATCATTCCACAGGTAAACAGGCTCATTGGTAACAGGTGAGAGGATCATGATTGGATATGAAAGGGGCGTCCTGGAAAGACTCAGTCGTTCATAGAGGATGGAGCGAGGTTCATCTCTTTGTGAACACATGAGTGGATGAAGGAGGTGAACACATGAGCTCAGAGACACTTCAGGAAACTGCTGTCAGTTTGATTAGAAACGATCGATTCTGGTTTTCTGGAGTCCTTTTTTGGACTTTTTTGGATTCATGGTTGTAGGAGTGAGTCGTCTTTACCGTGTTTCTCAAAACACACAAACACGCAGCCGCTCCAAGTGGAAGCTCAGCCTCCACCACCCGCCCTTCAACCCCATCATATGTCATATAATACAGGGAGGGGGTGTGAAGTGGACTTCATCCAGAGGACTCGTATTTGACTGGGAAGCTGAGTCTTCTTCACGAGCTCAGGCTCAGCCTTCCATTGTGCCGAGTGTTTTATTTGTGTTTGTTTGTGTGTGTGTGTGTGTGTGTGTGTGTGTGTGTGTGTGTGTGTGTGTGTGTGTGGGGCTAACAATGCCTCCTGTGTTGTGCTGTTGATGCGGCTGCCGGCGGCCTGAATGAAGCCTTTCAGCTGTCGCCGCCGCCGCCGCTCGCTTTTGACAGCAGTGTTTTTGATTCCTCTCGGTTGACCTTGAGAGATGCTGTCTTTTTTCTTCTTCTCCTCTTTTTTTTTTTTATATTGAGCTTTACTGTATGAAATACTGGGTTTGGAAAAAACAAAATTGTCTTTGAGAGCAGTTTGAAAGTGCTCTTTTATATCTAAGTAGGGCATAAACCCAAACACTGCTGCCCTCTCAGACCGTGAAATAACCAACTTGAGAAATCCAATCAAGGACACGCTGTCAGACGCCGTGTAAACAGTTTGTCGTATTTTTCAGCCTTCGCTCCCGGAGCCTCGACATATTGTTCCTGTTTTGCCTCTGCTTGTTGTTGTATCTGCAAGATTGAGCAGTGCTAAGCTGGTAATAATCTGAGGAGCAGGGGGATTAATCCTCACTGGAGGATGTACCTTGGCCGCGGCGCCGCGAGTGCCCGCTCAGCCGAGAGCGTCCAGAGAGGGACGGGGTACAGAAAAGGACATCCGCCTGATTATGTCGGACAGAAAGAATCGTGTCAGCGTCTTGTAGGGCGAGCGGCGGGAGGCCAAACTGCGCTAATCCTGCTGGTGTCGTGTCCTTTTCCCCTCGCTGCCGACAGCACGGTGCTCATTTGGACACCGCCGCTGTGCATTTGAGGTCAAGCACTTTGATGGAAGTTCACAGCGAGCTGAGAGATGTGCACCAAATTAGCACTTTTAAAGGCACGTGGTGAAGTCCAGCTTTGTCTCTGGACCACATCAAACACAACCAGCAGCGTCTTTCAGAGCAGGCATACTCAGACAGAAGTGTTCATTAGTCTCCAAGGTTTGGATTTAACAGCAAAAACGTTATTTCCAGAAATGTCACTTCAGATTAATTTGGATTCTTTGCACCTGCAGACAAACACGCAGAGTTCATCACAGACAGCGAAAACGGGTCGGAAACGTTCGACTGTGTGAGTGTTTGTTAATGAGCAGCAGCTGTTTTCTTGTTTCAGGCTGAACTTCTCTCTGAGCTTCTTACGTCCTCCGTCGGTATAATCTGATTAAGTAGTTTCAGTCTCAGCAGATAAACAAGTAAAAATGCTCTAAATTGGCCAATGAGCAGCAGCAGAATTTCATCTTTGGACGAGAAATGTAAAATAACGTCTCACGGCATCAAATAGTCTGTCAGAAGGTGAACTTCTGGTGCGATGAGGGACTTGAGCCATGAGCTGTTTGAACAGGCAGCAGCGATCTGATGGACCACAGTGACATTAGCTCGCGGCTAAGCTCGTGCTAACAGCTGAAAGCACGCTCAGTCTGGAAGCTTAACTTCTTATCAAGTTTCTAACTCACCGGAAGGATCCAGAGATTATTGATCCTGATCAATAAATTCCATTTCCATATTTTACAGGGTAGAAAATAATGTGATTAATGAACTGATGTCTTTTGTCGGATCATGTGCTTCTCTTTGTGTCTGCCGTGCAGATTTGATTAATAAAAACTTCACGTAGTTTTCTGCTCCGTTTTCACACCTCAAGCTTTCTTTTAGGTCAGTCAGTCTTTTAACAGCAAGGCAAACGTTCGCTCTTGTTTTCTTCAAGGTCGACTCTCTCAGCCGCAGCGAAGCAGGCTCAGCCAATAGCTAAAGGCGACGTCACGCGCGGCCACAACAACGGATCAACGCATTGTCCCGGCCTCACAGCCGCCGATAAAGCCCATTCAGCCGTCTGATGTTCTGAAAGGGACGCCTCCAGAGCACGACGGAGAGCTTCTCCAAACATGTTTACGTCCACACGAGGACGTTTTGTCCTTTCATGACGGGAAACTTCTCTCGAATAACGTCTTAAATTTGTGTCACGGTGGATCTAAACTGCTTTGATGCGACGGTTTGTTTTCATGGTTGTTTATCAGGGTCAGAGCAGATCAATAAATGCTGTAAATGCATCAGTGTTGACAGAGAGGGATGGATGTTGATCACCTTAAAGAAGAGTATGGAGATAAAAAATAATTCAGTATTCAGGGAAGAAACGCGTTCCTCGTACACTCGTGTTAGAGGGCCTTTATTCTTCCTGTTGAGCTCCACAGACTCTGTCATTTAAGTCATATTTTATTGATTATTGTATTGATTTAACATCCAGTTCATTTTTACAGAGAGAAACAGAGGTTTGCTTCTCTGTTTCCTTTGATAGAGAAATAAAAAAGAGGTGAAAATGAACGTGTTTAAGATGAAAGAAGTCACTTTGACAAATGGAAATCCAGCTTTCAGTCGATGAATAAACACTCGTCGGACGGTTCGTTTCCCGCAGATCTCGCCTTTAATCTCAGCTCAGCGCCTTCACTGTTTTTATTTTTTCCTTTTTTTCGGCGGTGGTAATCCCTGATGTCCATTTCTGGCTGAGACAACGCAGGTTCAGATCTCATCCCTTTAAAAACTTGTCAAGGATTAACAGAACAGCTTTTTTCTTGTGTTTACGGGAAGATTATTCGTGTATTCTCCAAAATCTGGGACAACGCAGAGTCACATGAAAACAAAAGCATCCTCTGCCTCTCAGGCTGAAGGATGGCGTCAGTACAGAGACACAAACACAGTAGAAATATACTGCGTATTTTAACTTAACCCCAAAAAACTCTTTTATTGATCCCACACAGGGGAAGTCGTTACAGCCAGCAAATATTACAAAGAGTGATAAAAGATAGATAAAAAAAAGTACACAGGATACAAGTGGAAAAACAACAATGTATAAGTACATTATGTACAGATTCTAAAATACTAAATGCCATAAAAAATACTATTGCCAATATTCTTATGAGGAAAAAAACTACTAATGTCATTTGTCGTATTGCACTTAAGAAATACTAGTTTTACAGATGTGTACAATATGTACAGTGTAGAAAAATACTGTGGCCAATATGGAGAATAAACTGTGTTATTGCACAGTTGAGAGAAAATATACAACAACTTAGAATTGTTTTTATTGGTATTTATTTTTTCTGTTTTCAGGATTTCAGCCACATTTCTTTCCACACAATATATTTATCCTTAATTTTAATTTCTCTCTGTGGATCCTAACATTTCTGTTGATTTTATGTAAAACAGTTTTTCATAAATTTTGTTCAAGTAACTTTAAAAATAATTAAAGATTTATTCAACTGCCCATTTATTTCTTTATATGTTGTTACTGCAAACCGAACTTCATTAAAAAAAACATTCATGATTAAAAGTAAGTTATTTTGAAATGAAAATATATTCTTATGTTTACTGAGGTGTGTGTGTGTGTGTGTGTGTGTGTGTGTGTGTGTGTGTGTGTGTGTGTGTGTATCTGCAGGACATGTTTTCAGACGGCTCATTTCTACATCGACGAGAGCTCCTCACCCAGAGTCATCGCTGCACCGTCCACAGCTGCATTAACATCTGGTAACACACACACACACACACACACACACACACACACACACACACTCACTCTCGTGTTTGTGTAGGACCCACGCAGACTTAATAGTCATCACACGACGAACAACCCTCTGTAATCTGAAAGCAGATTCAGGTCAGTACAGAAAGCTTTTCATGAGAACAAAGGTAACAGTGTTCAGGAGTAACACTTCCTCTAGACCTCCAGCAGGAACCCGAACCCGTCCCCTGAACCCTAAAACAGCCCCTCCCTCTCAGAGAAGTCCTGGATGTCCTCAGTAGGTCTGACGCTTCCCCACTGTTAGTGTGAAAAATCACTAAAAATCCACATTTTTCCCAAAATTTTCATTGCTTTAACAAATATTCTTAATTCCTGAATTGTCTTTAATTTCTGAAAATGTCTTCACTTCCTAAATACTTCCTCACCTTCCAAACATGTTGGTTGTTGTCGGTTTTGTAAAAATTTCTTCCTTTTCCAAAAACATCACCACTTTAAAAAATATTCCGTTTATAAAATGTCTTTAATTTCTGAAAATGCCCTTTCTAAATACGTCCTTATGTTTTAAGTATGTCCTCACAAAAATCCTCACAGAGGTTTACCTCGTCTGTATCCATACTGCTTAACATTTACTGCAACTCAAGCACAGACACAATACAAATACACACATTTCAGAGTCCCACGTCTCCGTCTTGTTCTGCCGGTACGTCAGTGTCGTTTCCTGTTTGTCTTCCAGACAAAGAAGCAGCTTTTCCAGTGAAGGAGTTCGTCAAACATGTGGCCGAGCTTCGCGACACCCACGGCTTTCAGCGCGAGTTTGAGGTACAAAGACCGGACTGTTTTTCCATTTGAAGTTAAATTCAAAGATAACGTTTTTCTGCTGTTTGTAACGTGAATGTTTGTGTGTGTTCGTGGGGGATGTGTCTGACTGTCATCATGTTGATGTATGCATGCTGCATGATGAGCTGTGATGATGTGACACTGTTACTGGACACGCTTTGACTGCAACACTACAGGATTACCGTATTTCCTCAAATAGTGGCCCGGGCCTTTATTTAGCTCTGCTGCAGGAAGGTCACAGGCCTTTATCTGAAACGCACTTGTATTAGAGGCAGGCATTTATTTACATCTGTTTGATGAGTGTAAGTAGCCTCAGTCTGATCCAGTCCTGTTTGCCCCGTTAAAGTTTACTGCCTTACACTGTCAAAACAAACACTTCCCGTATCCATTTCACATTAAAAGCCCTCAATCATGTCAGTGGACAGAAATGCTCTGTTTCGTAACAAGGCTTTTATTGTGAAACATTTTCCGGCGCGTGTTGTGGAAACCTCATTGGCTTACAGGGTTCCAATAGGACACTTGAAATCTAGCTGCTGCCATCTTGTGGCGTTACTAAATACAGTTTTGCAGAGACATTAATATACAAACACTGGCATGACTGAAAGGACAATAATACTTTAAAACCGCGTCCATTATGCTCAGTCAGCACATAATAGGAGTTTATCCATCCCTGTTTTTTCCCCAGGCCTTTATTCGAGACCGGGCTTTTATTTGACTACTGGTTTGTATTTGAGGAAATATGGTACTTCAGAGTCTGTTATCAGAATTATCAGGAATCCATCTTAAAAAATACTATCAGTGATAATAATTAGAGCTAACAGTGTATTCACAGTCTAACAGTGTGAGATAGTGACATAATAATCAGCTTGTCAGGTGTCTTTTACCTGTCGACTGTCAGAACAAACAGTCAACAGGCAACATGGCATCAGTCACTTCCTGAATCAAAGCTCCACTTTGTTTCTCAATGTGCCACAAAGGAAAAATCAACACAAAAACAGTGAGACGACACAGGGGTGGGGACATGGAGGGAAGGCTGATCGAGGGATTCAAGGGATTGTGTTAGCTAGAAAGAAAAAAAGACCTTAAAGGAAAAGCAAAGAGGCAAAGAAGGATAATCTCTAAAAGTTGAAACAAATGGAAGGAGGTCCCAAAAATGTAGATATTTGAGATTAATTACCAAACACCAAAATTCTACTGAAGGACAGATGTGGTGTGTTAGACCCTAAATTCCCAGAATGCAGCGTGGCGTGCCCCGACCATTGATGTAAGTTTGAATAAAGTAAACGTCGCTTGTCTTGGGGTTGATCTTCCCTTTGTGTTGGCAGTAGCATGAGCTGCACTGTGAGATGAATCAGTCTCGAGTTGTTTTCTGTGTCGTCTTGTAATTTGTATTTTTGCACCTCTTTGGTTGACTGTGTTGTCACGGAAACGTCCTTGCTGCCTGCTGCTTCCTCACCCTCATCCTCATCATTAGATACTGAAGGAGAGTTACGAGGTAAGACGCTCTCCTGCTGCACTTGTAGCTGCTTTTGTCTGGTCTTGTAATGCAAAGTGTTTTTGTTAATGTGGATGTTAGAAAGCGCCGGCGCTGAAGTCACTGATGCATTCGAAGAAACAGACACTCGACTCCAACACGGCATCCATTCTTCACGAAGTAGCTCACCTTCAAAAAGTTTTTCTTTTCACTAAACTTTACACTCAGATTACATCATGCATATAAAAACAACTTTTTAAACTCTGATGAAAAGTTTACAAATACTAATCTTTGTTGTTTTAAAAAACCATTGTACAAAGTTTTACAGATGTCTCTGTGTCGGTGGTCTATGGGGAAAATTCTCTGTCGGTTGCAGTGGTTTTGCTGTTGCAGTACCACACTGAGATTAATTGACAGCACGGCTGCTTCATTGTGTTGTATCCAAGTGTAATGCATCCGTGGAAGAAGTAATAAAATCATTTACTTATGTAGAAATATAACAAATATATACATGCGGACATCCGAGCTGGAAAAGTACATCTGAAGAGTGTTGATTGTTTTCTACCACAGATAAAATCCTGAAACTGTCCACACTTGTCTCGAGTAACAAGGACAACAGTCAAGGATATTCTCTAAAGTGTTTTAAATAATCTCTGAAGGTCACCGTGACTTCAGCAAAGAGGACGTTTTGTATTAAAGACGAATCCTTCTTTTGTTCCCATGAAAATGCGTTTGTACCAAAACTGTCCTGAACCTTCTTATTATATCACAACCTGATCTGACAGTTGATTTAAATCACAATTTTGCCATTTTTAGACTGTATTTCATTCAGTTTGGTGTATTTATTTATTTCTATACGTAAACTCCGACTCTACAAATGAACCATAAATGTCCACTGTCCACTGTCCACACAGGAGGTCCAGGTGTGCACGGTGGACATGAGGATGACGACCGACAGCTCCAACCATCCTGACAACAAGAACAAAAACAGATACAGCAACATCCTGGCCTGTGAGTCCACATGGAGGGTTTCACAGCCCAGAAAGACAAATTTAAGGTTTTGTGTGTTTCAGACCAAAGAGGAGTGCGTAGGATGTGTTAGCTTAGCTTAGCACATGAAAATAATATTATATATATTGTATATTATCTCAGAAACTACTAAAAACACATCAGTGAGCCTCGCTGCTGCTCTGGCTGACATGTTCCTTCATCACCATGAACACACACACACACACTCACCGTCCTGCTGCCACAAACTCACTGCAGCACCAAATGTGGATTCATCCGCCGCTGAAAATAGTCCCAACAGACGCACCATTTCTTGCTGTTTAAGTTTGCTAAAAGCTGCAGTGAATCTTTTAAAAAAATGAAAGTGTGTATTCATTTATAAATGTGTAGAAGAAGAATATAAGATGAGTTCTATCCATTCATGGTCCTCAGAGGATGAAGCTTCACAGAGCTGCTAGCACGGCTGCAAACAGTCTGTCTTGTTTTTAGGGTTTTTCTGAACAAGATTCAACGTGAAAGTGCCCACAAACAGCAGTAAAGGTTTAAACCTGGATGCATTCAGATCATTTTGACCTGCAGAAAACTCGACATAAACAGAACAGACATGGACATCCACACCAATCTGATCACACCTTGCTGCTTTTTGTCTCCAAATCTCAGATGACCACAGCCGTGTGAGGCTCTCGCCGCAGGCCGACACCGACGGGAGGACGAGGGACTACATCAACGCAAACTACGTGGATGTAAGGAGCCCGTTACGTCTCCAAACTCTGTCTTCACCGTGCTGAACCAGCCAAACACAGCAAAAACTTATTTCGACTTCAACATCGAAGCCCTTTTTACTTCTGTCTTCCCAAACCAAAGTCAGTCCGCCCCCCTGCATAATTCTATTCATTAGCCACGCTGTTGTTCGCAGGGACCCGCGTGGCTCGCCTTTATTCTTATCACCGCACATTAAAATCTAATTTCCAGTATCTCGTTGTTTTGTGAAAGGCAGAGGCGACACAAAAAGCCCTGCGCCTGTCACGGCCTCTCTGGAGAGCGAGCGTACAGGTGACAAAGTTGGTAAAAGCACGTCGAGGATCTCTCGAGCTCACACTTTTGTCTGCGTCTGACAGTGTGAAGGCAACTTCACGCTGTCAGTCATGTGAAGGTTATTAAAGCATTAAAGCGAGTGATTGAATGCTGCCCTCTGCTGAGAACGTGTGACACGTTCTTTCCTGCGCTGGCCTTAAAGGTGCCCTGTTGGGTTGTCTTTTAAACAAAAAGTTATATTTACATTCGGCGCCTTTCACCAAAATGAATCGTGCGAATCCTTGAGCTCGAGCAAATTTGTTGAACGCACGTGTTTCCCTCCTCATGGAATGTTTGCAGAGCGCTTTAATCGAGCATTGTTTACATCCATGTTCATTACTAAGCGCTCTTCTTCTTCTACTTCTGTCTTTGTCGGCGCACTGCTGCACATCCTGCTGCGATGCAGCCGCCTGTAGCTCAGTGGAATAATGGGATGTTTGAGCTACGAGCTTTTCTTTGATTTGCAGTTTATTCTCCGATGTGGCAGCAGAGTCTCTCAGGCTTCTCTGCTCATTGTGAATCAAAGTCACATCGTGGATTTGACTGAAGTTTGAAAGCAGGTGAAACACCGTCGAGTGTTTGTCTGAAGGATCTTGTGGTGAAACCAGCTTGTTTTAAATCAGTCTTACAGCTCAGTTTAAAGCTGCAGT
The DNA here is from genome assembly GCA_037975065.1 of Chaetodon trifasciatus. Taxonomy (NCBI): domain Eukaryota; kingdom Metazoa; phylum Chordata; class Actinopteri; order Chaetodontiformes; family Chaetodontidae; genus Chaetodon; species Chaetodon trifasciatus. The sequence goes on from JBBMOE010000030.1 coordinate 1,798,716, forward strand.
GACTCATTTTGACCACAGAGGGAGCCCTGACATGTTACCGCCACATAAAGACTCAGCATGTTAGCAGCAGCGTGATCGTCCCATTAGAGTCATGTTTGTGTCCATCTGATGATTAAAAGTCCAGCATTTACCCTCCTCTGAGCTCTGGTTTGGTCTCCACCACTTTGGTCCAGACTGAAACACCTCGACCAGTATCAGATGGGTAGCTCATAGACATTCATGGGTTGGATGAGTCCTGTAGACTTTGGTGAATTTTTTAGCTTTAAGTAAAAGTCTTGAAACCTCTTGGATGAATCTGTCAGGCCAAAGGTTTGAGCATTTCAGCATTTACTATGTGGATTGGCACTAAATTCCGACCATTCGTGGTTCCCACAGGTTGAATCCTGTCTGAAAGCACCTTGAATCAAACCTTCATGGACGCTGAAACACTAAAACTCACTTTAATGTCAGACTGCTGCTGCGGAAGTCAATGTTTTTCAGGTCTTCTAGCAGTTTTTAAGAGCTGATGCAGCCGCTGTGCGTCTCCTCAGGGTTTCAAGAAGCCGCGGTCGTACATCGCCGCTCAGGGTCCGCTGAGGTCGAGCACAGAGGACTTCTGGAAGATGGTCTGGGAGCAGAATGTCTCCATCATCGTCATGATCACCAACCTGGTGGAGAAAGGAAGAGTGAGTGACCAGATCTGAAACTCTGACCTTTATTTTACTTCACAAACGACCCGAGGCTCCGTCTGACACTGACACTCACTGCGGACTCAGCTGGACTCAGCTGGACTGTTTACATTCGTGCAATAAAGAAGGAACAAACTGAAACCATCTGATTCGTCTCCTCAGAGGAAGTGCGATCAGTACTGGCCGGTGGAGGTGCAGGAGGAGTACGGCGGCTTCCTGGTGACGGTGAAGAGCAGCAGAGCGCTCGCCTACTACACCCAGAGGACGTTCTCCGTCAGGAACACCCACGCCAAGAAGGTCAGACGAACAGCCAGTCAGACAGGAGCTGCGTTCAAGTGCTGTCAGAAATGTCATTATTTACACACATTAAGGACCAAACTGAGCAGAGAAAGTAGAAATTCTTTGAGTCTTAATATCGAACAGAACGGAGACTGAAGCCCAAAATTAATTAAACTGTGCTTTTAATTTGACTTTCACTGTTCAGGTCAGTAGAAGAGTCATAAATTAAGGTCGCACGGCCTTAAGTTCAGACTCAGAGCCACTGAGGCTGTCGAGGAAAGGTTCGAGAGTGTCTTGAACTTTGTGTTTTATCCCTTAAGCTGATTCTAAAATTGGTAGAATATGAATAAAACATGGAAACTATGAAATAAAGGGATAAAAAATAAACAAAACTCAGATTAATTCTGAGATTCCAGATTGTAATCTCGGTTTTTCAGTCCATGTGTTGCATCTGGTGGGTCCAGAACTGCTGCAGGTCTCCTGTGAACCACTTCCTGTTTGATCCTCACCTGCAGGGCTCCCAGAAGGGGCGGAGCAACGAGCGGACGGTCACGCAGTACCATTACACCCAGTGGCCCGACATGGGCGTCCCGGAGTTCGCTCTGCCGCTGCTCACCTTCGTCCGCAAGTCTTCCAGGACCAGGACGGAGGACGTGGGCCCGGTGGTGGTGCACTGCAGGTACGATCTTTGTTTTGTTTTTGTCTTTTCGTCCCGACGTCGTTAAATCCTGGATTCATCTCGTCTTTCCTCTCCTTGCCGTGCAGCGCTGGCGTCGGCCGGACGGGGACGTACATCGTCCTCGACAGCATGCTGAAGCAGATCAGAGACGAAAAGGCCGTCAACATCTCAAGCTTCCTCAAACACATCCGCACGCAGAGGAACTACCTGGTTCAGACAGAGGTCAGAGGTCAACTCCCCGTCTGTCCGTAGAGTTCCTCATCTGTCAGATTTTACCTTTAAACAGACTTTAGTTTGAGTCAGTTTGCAGGTTAAAGGGCAGATTTGACCATAATTCAATCATTTCAAATTCTTCTTTGATAATAATATTTAATAATAAACTTTATTGTGTTGCACCTTTCAGACAGGAATTGTAGCTTTACGGCAAAGAAATCACATGAACAAGTGACAGAGAGAGATAAACAGATAGAAAATGAATGGAAAATAAGATGGAGAATAAAACCCACCTGATAATGAAGAAAAGGATGAAAATAAAAATAAAGATAAAGCATAAAACCACAGAATAAAATAATAAAACAAAGAGTAGAATGAGGATGAAAATAAAGAGGATAAAGCATCAAATCTTTGCAGGAACAGTATGTTTTCATCCACGACGCCTTGGTGGAGGCCATCTTGTGCGGAGAGACCGAGGTGGCGGCGGCTCACCTGCACAGGTACGTGGACGAGCTGCTGATCCCGGGGCCGGCTGGACGGACGCACCTGGACAAACAGTTCAAGGTGAGCGGCTCATGAAACAGTTCAATTAATTAATTATACTGTGACATTTGTTTTTTTCTGCTTCTGCTTCCTCCTTTGTTTCTGTTGCCATGCCATGTCCACGTCCTCTAAGCCACCGTCCACGTCAACAGGAGAGTCCACACCCCAAAATGTCTCCAACTAATTACACACAGACTTTAGTGGAGGATCGTGGCAGGTGTCACTGTGCACTGAGGCTGCTGAAGCTCGTCACGCTGGCTCTCTGGTCGCTGACAGATGTTCGGTTTTCTCCACAGCTGGTTTGTCACTCCGGCGTGAAGCAGCACGACTTCTCTGCAGCTCTGCAGGACGACAACCGCAGCAAGAACAGAAGCTGCTCCGTGATCCCCGGTGAGTCCAGCACGCTGGTCCGCTGAGGCGCTGCAGCGTTCAGGAAGAGGAGCGTTAGATGAGACTGAGACGAGACAGTGCTGCATGACTGAAATCTGTCTTCTGTCTTTGCAGTCGAGAGGTCGCGGGTACGCCTGTCCACGACGGCGGGGGAGACGTCGGACTACATTAATGCATCGTACATCACAGTAAGAACAAACCCGTCCCGTTCAGGTTTGAATCTCGTCCAGAGTCGGAGACAGATATGAAGTTTCATCACAGAGCTCCAGGATGTCTCGAGTCCATAGAGTGTAGACAGAGTGGACACTGTAATATTTGTCCCTTACCGATAGCGAGACAAATCATCCTCTTCGTCAGTTTGAAAATCAGTCCGATCATCACGTGGAGGCGGTAAAACACACGACGCCATGCTTCTGTTCCTGCAGGGTTACAGGCAGAGCAACGAGTTCATCATTACCCAGAATCCTTTGCCGGGCACCATAAAGGACTTCTGGAGGATGATATGGGACCACAACGCCCGGGTCATCGTGTCCCTGCCGGGGACGCCGTCAGGAGACGTGAGGAACTGTTTGTTAATCGTCATTAAAGTTCGTCCACTTTCACAGAAACAGTTCAACATTTTGGGAAAAGCAGTTAATATTCAGAGAGACGTTCAGATGGACAACCGTCTCACGGCTGTGTGTCAATGTAGTCCTTCAGAGCCGAAACAAACAGCCAGCAGACCCTTCGACATGAGCCGAGCTCACTGTTTAAAAGTGCATTTTATTAGATGTAACTGCCAGCGACGGAGGATTTTGTTGCCGTTTTACCAAACTGACATCACTTCAAAAAATGATTCAGCTAATTTAAAAGGTCTGTGTTTGTTTGTATCTGGTTTCATGCAGCAAAAGAAGCTAATTTCAGCTGTTTAAATGGTGTCAAGGCAAGGCTACTAATGGGGTTAACCGCTCTGAAATAATGTGTGAACACTTCCAAGTCAGAATGCAGGCGTGAATGCAGCATTAACACAGAGACGTGACTCTTTTCATCTTCTCTTTCCCAAAATGTTCCTTTAAAATCCACAAAAACTCGTTCAGTCTGCTTTCTGACAGCAGGATGAGACGCCGCGGTGCTGCTGGGGAAGAACAACTTAAACCTTCTGATGATGACTTCCTGTGTTTTTAGACGGAGGAGGCGGAGCCATGTGTCATTTGGCCTCGCAAAGGGCAGCCAATCAGCTATGAGATGTTCACCGTCACTCAGAGGACTGAGAACCACGTCTGTCTGGCCAATGAGGACATGCTGGTGGTCTGGGAGTACGTCCTGGAGGCTACGCAGGTGAGTTCACCCTCAGTGGGATCTGTATGTAGACTGGGAACGCTGTGGGGTGCTCCAGAAACACCTGTCTGGAACGTTCCACAGGTAAACAGGCTCACTGGTGACAAGTGATTGGGTGTGATCCATCCTGGAGGGTGGAGCGAGGTTCACCACCTTGGTTCAGGGTTTGGTTTTCTCTCCTCCTCATCAGGACGACTACGTCCTGGAGGTGAAACACTACGGCGCCCCCCGCTGGCCGAACCCGGACAGTCCCATCAGCAACACCTTTGAGCTGCTCAACCTGGTGAAAGAGGAGGACGGCAGCAAGGACGGGCCGACCGTGGTCCACGATGAGTAAGACCTTCGCTGCTCAGCGTTTACTGTTAGATTAATGATGGTTAGGAGCTTTTCTGAAAATCGTGTGTTTTGTCCTCCAGTGTGGGCGGAGTCACCGCGGGAACATTCTGCGCTCTGTCGTCTCTGATTCGCCAGCTGGAGGCCGAAGGTTCAGTCGATGTCTTCCAAGTGGCCAAACTGACGAACCTCATGAGACCAGGAATCTTCAGCGACATCGTAAGACGCTGATGATGCTGACCGACTGTCACACAGCTTATGTTTAAAGGAGAATCGCAGCCTATTGGCTGTTATTTTCATGGTTTTGTCCATCAGTTAAATCAATAACAACCCCCTAATTTCCTGAAAAATAATAAAAACAAAAAAACTCTGTTATTTGTAGAAATAAACCATAATCACACGGCGGCAATTTTCTTCAGGCAGGGAAGCGCAAATGCTGCGAATAGAAAATATAATCTTTTACTGCTGAGTTTGTTTCAACGCAAAATTCTGACAAATCGTTTGCATTTCTCTGCTTCCTGATTGATCAGCAACTGAAAGACAATAATCATGAAAATCTGGAGGCACATCTGGCCATTTTTCAAGAGAAAGCAACATGTTTGATAACCAGTTAGCCACAACAGTGTTAGCATTCAACCACTTCCTAGCTATCATTAGCATTTGATAGTGTTACAGAGGAAAGGCGTAAATGAATCCCGAAATGTTTATTTAAATCTGTAAGTAAAACACACTGGATGTGATCGAGTCCTCGCAGCATCTTCATGTTACAGAACATCACATAGCGACTTCACCAGAACGTTTCTGTATCGGCTGAAGCTAGCTAAGTTACGTCGTAAGCTCAATCACATCCAGTGTGTTTCACTTCCAGGCTTAGATAAATGTGTCCAACGTGTGTGCTGATATTTCAGGATTCATTTACACCTTTCCTCTGTAACAAAATCAAAGGCTAATGTTAGCCAGGATGTGGTCGAATGCTAACGTTAGCCAGCACTAGCTAAACGGTCAGCGATTATGTTGTTTTACTTTGAAAAATGGCCCGATGTGCCTCCAGGTTTTCATGATCATTGTCTTTGAGTTGCTGATCAATCAGGAAGCAGAGAAATGATAACGATTTGTCAGTTAGCAGCATCTGAGCTTCTAATCCTGAGTGTGACATCAGAGGAAAATGGCCGCCGTGTGGTGGTTAATTGTTGGTAAAATGGAAACAGAGTTCATTTGAAACATTTTATAATTAGTTGGAATTTTTTAATAAATTTAGCACCAAACTACTTCGTTCTTTTCTGCTGACTTCTAGGAAATTATTCGTACTTTACGGACCCATAAATTAGCGCACTACTGGAGTGATACTGGGGAACTGGAACTTCTTATATCACAGCTTTACCTGTTGTTGATTTACAGGAGCAGTACCAGTTCCTGTACAAAGCCATGCTGAGTCTCATCGGGACGCAAGAAGACGAGAAAACCCTCCAGTCCTCCGACAACAACGGTACCATCGTGGTGGGAACCGCCAGCGCCGCCGAGAGCCTCGAGTCTCTAGTGTAACTGCCACAAAAACACGCAAAGAACTCCTGTTTAACTTTTTCGAACGAGCAGCAGCATTTTGTCCTTCCTCCTCGACCACCAACAGAACTTCTCCTGTGGCCAGACTCGCGCTACAGCCACGAAACAAAAACCCGCGTCGTTCAGGACGTGGTAGCGCGAGGCCGGCGCGCCTCGAACGGATTTCTTCTTCGCTGGATCCGGACTCCCTGCGGTTTTGTAATGTGTGCCTTTTTGTATTTTTCATCCTGTTCTTCTAACTTTGATACGAGCTGTAGACTAACTGTTTTAACGCTGTGCTGTCCCGAGACGTTTCGCTCGACTAACAAACTGTTCGTAGACCTTTGTATTTATTGGCACTGAGCCAAACGGGGAAAAAGGGAAAAACTGCATCTTTTTACATCAAATGAGATATTTTGTTAGCTTGTCTTTTATAGAGCTCCTGCACTGAACTCCCTTCTGTAAATACCATTGCAGCGGTAGCAGCAGCTGTTGAAGTCAATATAAAATAAGGGCCTGGAATAATAAAAATAATAATCTAATGTAAATAATATTATAGTAATCAACTCGATGGACCAAATTTCTATTTATACTTTTAGATTTTTATATTTTACCATTTTTAGTGCATTCAAATGTTATGGTTTAATTCTAATTGCTTAGTGGCAGAACGTTAATGCTTTTATACTCTGGATTTTGTAACAGACTAAATGTGATGCATGGGGTACTGACATGTTTGTTTTTTTAGCTGGACATGAAACACTGCTGGATTATTAGCTAGGGGATTAAATACATGAAAGAACACCAAAGAAAGAGCCTGTTTTGTTACTGTGTGCCGAGTTATAACGACACAACACACGTTCACCAACCAAAATGTTACTGAAGGTTAGAAATCATGTGGTTTTTTGGCCTAAAGTCGGCCTAATTTAATGCAGCTGACCTTGACACTAAACTGGTGTTACTGGTCCATACGTAGAAATTTCACTTTGCTTCTAAAAAGTGTGGATGTTGTGTGAAACTTAAATAAAACCAGGTCGAGGCAGTGATCACCGGCGGAGACAGTGGGTTGTGTTTGGATTTTAGGCCTGGTGTGTTTACCCAGAGTCACTGGGTAAAGCTCCTCCATCGCCAGCCTGACAGACAGGAAGGAGGCCGAAGGTCAGAGGTCGCGACAGAGACGAGGGACGGAGCGAACGGCCCTGACAGGAAAGAGGTGTTCAAGGTGACGAACAGAAGCAGAGAAAATGAAGAAATCCTGTCCAACCTGTGGATTATATAATTTCCCTTCATGGAGTCATGCTTTAATCCCTGCACTGAACTGGTTATTCCAAATGATTTCCCACGTGCTAATCCGGGTTAAGACTCTGGAAGAAACGCGCCTTTTCAGGACGGAAAATAGGTCAAGTGTCCAGACGTCATCTTGACCGGCCGCCGTATCGTCACCTTCATTTGCATGTTTGACTTTTCATAATTACAGGCCCAATTATCCCCTGCTCGGTGGCCTAGTTTGCATGGCTGCCTCCTAATCAATGGACGCAACAGGCCGATTGTCTTTTTGTCTGAGCTGGACGTCAGAACGTGTTTACACGCCGCTTGTTAAAGTCCAGCATCCAGTGAACTCGATCTGCAGCTCGAAACTCAAAGTCAGACTTCAGTGGCAGAAGTACTCACATTTTAAGTATGTCAGAGAATACTGCAGCACACACAAGTGAAAGTTCTGCATTTAAAAATGTACTTCGATCCTGAACGAGGTAGAAGTACACAAGTAAAACACACATTAAATCCCACAGTAACAGTGTGCATGCATAGTTTAATCTACATGTCTTTCACATAGAAACGTATTAAAGTAACAGCGGAAGTATAAAAAAACAAAAAACAGATACTTGAGTACTTCAGTACCTGAGCTGAGTAATAGTATTTAGTTACTTTCCACCACTGGAGCTCAACACGACCGCTTCCTGACAAACTGTTGACTGACTTACTGCCCTTATATTTACGTTTTGTTTTGGAAAATTTCTGAAGATAAATGAAGAGTTATGGAGGCTGTAAGATGCCAAGAGAGCCATTAAAAGACTTAAGTGTTTAATTATAGTGAATTAATAAAGTGATAAAAAAAAAAACACTGATGAATTAATCAACTCACGCATAATAATTTGCTTACTTTTATTCAGGTATCTTTTCATAAACAGTGAAAGAAAGTACGATTTTTATTTCAGAAAACACATTAACATTTTCATACAGCAAATCTGTTTTATCAAAACAAGCTTTGATAAACGATCGTGTGTTTGTGATCATGAATGACTTAAGACTAAATATAAACTGTTCAAATGTTTAAATCAAAACCAATATTCAGTGAAAATCTGTGATATTAATGTTTGATCGACAGACGTGCTGATTATCAACTCTTTCCTTTGAAACAGGAAGTCTTTGTCATTCAGATCAAAACCTACAAATCTACCAAAACATCAAGAACACACGTCTGTTTCAACCCTCTGTACACACACACACACACACACACAAACCACGTGTGTGTGTGTGTGTGTGTGCGCGCGTGTGTGTGGATACGTCACTTAAAAAATACATCTCAGGTACACGTAAAATAGCTTTTTCATCCATTTAAAGCTCGTCGCAAACAGTTTACAAGGTGCCCAAAACATAAAATAAATATTTCTGGCAGACAATAAATACTCTTACAAATACAGTATTCTGTCTTTAAACGTCTCAAATCAGAGCTCGAGTTTGACGGATGTCACCTCAGCGGCGCTCATACGTCAGCTGAACAGCTTTTAATGATGATTTGTGGATTTAGATTTTTATGAATAATAGTGCGATTGAAGTTTGTGGACGACTGACCTGAAGATTAGCAGTTAAACAAGATCCGACTGCGTTAAACAAATTTAGTTTCTGCTTTTAACTTAAAATAATCAGTATGATTTCACAGTTTTTGAGCCTTAAATTATTGACTAAACCAGCAGTTTAGCCCGTCAGATGTGACGTAAAAAACTGGTAAACAGGATGATATTCAGACGTAATCGTGGCCTCGACAAGCTTGTTAATGTGGAATGATAACAGCGACTTACAGAAGCTGGTGATGCTGACGAACTGCAGGTCGGTCACATGAAAACATGTGACAAGCTAACGTTAGCTTCATTGACGTACAGAACAAGCTAACGTTAGCTTCAGAAAATGGCAAAAGAAACTTTAATGTGAACTTAAGAGCATTTAAGGAAACAACAATGACAACAATATCAGTGAGATACACGACTGCGGAGGGAGCCGCTAGCTAACGTTAACGTTAGCCGTCAGCTGGATTGTTTATCTCGATGTTTGATGAGTCTGAACGTACGTAAACAAGCAGGCAGAGGAGTTAAGTTTTCATGTGGGAGAACAAAAATAAATAATTTCAATCAGTATTTCTGTAAAACGATCTGGAGAAATCAAACGTTTTAGTGTCATTAGTTTCTAAATAATTTGAGATGGTGAGTTAAATAAATTACGCACTTACAGTGAAAGCACCGCATAGACGTTAAAGTTAACAGTGGACGACTACGTGACATCACATCCTGTCTGTTGGTGTTGTATTATGGTCTGGATGTTGGAGTTTTTGCTGTGGTTTAGTTCCATCATGTGTGAAGAAACACTGACATGAGCTCGTGTCACAGTTTGAAGGTCAGTGCAGCGATCTGCTGGTTTTTCATTAATAAAGACATAAATCAGCGTTAATGCAGAAACTGTAAAAACTCGTCTGAAGCTGAGTCAGAAACGACCAAACATCACAGCCAAGCACCTGATTAAGGATCTGTTTGTGCTTCTAATGCTTTAAGTTTCTAATGCCTGAAATAGTGTTTGATCAGTCGACCTTTTGTGCGTCTTCACAGAAGAACTTTTCTCTGAAACCGTTGACGCCAAGGAAACGACTTCCGTTTGGCACACAGCAGCAAATTGAGCCAAACTCAGGACGAAAACATTAAACTGCAGATAAACAATCACCAGCTGCCTTTTTGGTTTAAAGTATCACCAAATAGAAAGAAAAGTAGCAAAACTAATATTTTCTCCGCCGTGGCAGGTGAGCTAACGATGAATTTTAAACATCAGCAGACAGCTGATGTGAATCTGTTGAAGAGGATAAAGTTGCTGAAAAGGCATCTGATATCTGATATGGTGGATTTTGCACATTTTCTCTGCTGTTGTGGGCTCTACTCATGCACGGTGCTCTTGGATATGAAGTGAAGTCCCTCCTGCTTCAGTCGGGCCAGCGCCGGCCCGTAGACGTCTTTCGTCATTGGGACCACCAGACCCTTCGTAGTGATTTCACCTGCAGAGAGGAAAAACACAGAT
>JBBMOE010000030.1:1813964-1839783 GCA_037975065.1 Chaetodon trifasciatus
GTCTGAGACTAACAAGACTAACGTTAGCTTCACAGCCTAAAAGGACAGACTAATGTTAGCTTCACAGACTGACAGACTAACGTTAGCTTCACAGCCTGACAAACTAATGTTAGCTTCACAGACTGACAGACTAACGTTAGCTTCACAGACTGACAGACTAGCGTTAGCTTCACAGACTGACAGACTAATATTAGCTTCACAGACTGACAGGACAAACTAATGTTAGTATCTCAGATAACAGAATAAACTAACAGTTTCCAAAAGTTCAGTATAACAAGTTTTTTTTTTTTTTTCCACATTAATTAATTAATTAATAACATTTAAATTGAACTTCATTCTCTTTTGTTCCTGTTTAATTGTGATTTCTGTTTTTATCTCAGAGACAGAAACAATCTTTTTGACTGATGTCACTGACCTTCAAGGACCATGCGAGCAGCGATGGCTGCTGGGTAACCGACAGTCTTAGCCATGGCGGAGAAGCCGTTGGGGTCACCGTACACCACCAGGCTAATGTGTTTGGTCTCCAGCTCGCCAGTTGGGTGGCGAAGTCCGACATCGTTCCTCAGGATGATCATATCTTGCTCGCCCTTTTCTGACCACAGCAGAGAAGTCGTTAGTGTTTGCAGCCCTGTGACATTTACTGCTTGTGTTTGTCTGATTTGCGGTGGTTTAAATGGACTCGTGTCTCACCGAAGGAGAGTTTGGCTTCCAGATGTTTCGCCAGAGCGGCCAGAACGCTGTCGGCGTGAGGCACCAACTCGTCACTCAGCATTTCAAACCTGAATACACACCGAGACCAAAAACAAGATTTTTCCTCACAATAGAATAACCTTCACAAAGCTGTTTTAAAAGCTTTAAAAGAAAATTGCTCTGCTCTAACACCCAGGCAGCGCCGTGGCGGCCCACACATCCTTGGCTAAGTCTAAAGAGATGAGCAGTTGCTTTTTGTCACTGTTTTGCTGGTGAATTGAATAAATGAACAACAAGTCATTCAGTTTGAGCTGCAAGCACGTTGGCTTTTTACTCTTTTAACAGCACAGATGGAATGTTTCCAACAGTTCACTTTTACTGTTGGAGGAATTTACGTTTCAATGCCAGCGCGGCCCTCTTCCCTTCACCGCCAGCGGCAGCAGAACAATGGCAGCATGGAGCCTTGGTCTGAAGAGACCCTTGGAAAAGTTGATTTAAATTGAAGAGTGTGCAGGCTACACCACTTCAGGCGTCCTCATTAGGGAGGGAAGTAAAAAGTGTGCAGGAGAGGAGCAGCCTCGGCCTTGTTCTTGGCCCAACTCCCCAGCGCAGATGCCGAGGACAAGTCATACGGACCAATCAGCACCTTCTGAGGAAGTACTGACCGCTACGGCCATCAATATGGCAGCTACTAAAGAGGTTAGCATATGTGCTGCTACAGCATCAATTATTTAATCTATACCGTGTTGCACATGTTTTTATGGTTTCATAGAAATTACTTGCACTAGCTGCACCTACCTCATCTGTTTATACCTCATGTCACTTGCACTACTATTTATATTTTTTTGGATATTATTATTATTTGTACTTCTGGTTAGATGCTAAACTGCATTTCGTTGTCTCTGTGTTGCACTCTGACGATGACAATAAAGTTGAATCTAATCTAATTTTACTCACACAGCCGTTTTAAAACAAAGAGACGACTTGCCTTAAGTGGTTGAAAAAAATCAGACTTTTAAAATAATACTAAATAAAATAACCCTAACCCGACAATAAATAAAAGAACGATGACAATTTGTAAACGTAACAGCGGTGGAAGCATTAACAAAAGGCTTTTTTTCGCTCATGAACAATGGAACTCCATTTTCTGGCTGGGAGCCTCGACTGTAAACTCCCTCAGAGGCTGCTGAAGGTCAAAGTCTGAGGAAGCAACAGAATCACATCATCTGCAAAGAGAGGTCTCCAAAACGGACATTCTGCACCTTGACATGCATGAAGAATCAGCTGCCGTTCACTAAAGCTAAAACCAAGTTTAGCTGCTGATGTGCCTAAAGCAGTTTTCTGTTATTGAAAACCATGAGCACATCTTTGTTTTCCACAGAACTAAAAGAGGCAGAAGCTAAATCCAGCCACGATGGAGAGAAAACCCAGTGAAAGCCCTGAGAGCTAACTAGCTTAGCAGAGTATCAGGAAGTACCGCCTCTTTTTTGACTCGTGGAAAACACATGATTTGATTGGGTTAGCCTGATTTAAATCACATTTTTAAATGTCTCAAATAGTCGATCAATATATTCAAACTGATCTCATTCTAAATGTTAACAGTAAATGAACAGAAACATAAAAACATGGAGTGAATTCCTCTGACTGTCGACTGTAACTAATCAAATTAAATCAATTTCTGCCCTCTGCTTTCGTCTCTGAACGTTCACGACTCTCCAAACATTCTTTGAAGTATCATCTCACCATCTCAGGTTGTCCATCCTGACGTCGTCCTTCCCGATGCGTTCATATACGGCTTCTTCAAAGGCGTCTTTGGAGATGGAAGGGGACAATCCCAGCTGCTTACAGAGGAGCTCTTTCTGCAGAGAGGACAGATCACAGTTTGTCCTTTCAGGTCCTCCGTACTTCAAAGACTCATTCAAACACTTTGAGCTCCTTGTCTGTCTCCTAGCTCCTTGTTAGCTCCTCTGTAGCTGACACACTGCATCCTAAAGCTCCTCTTCACCTCCTTAACTGTCTCCTCTTTTAATACAGGGATTAGACACTTTCAGAAATGGAGACATTAACCTTTGAGGAGGCTCCAGGGCATTTATCCATTTTTCTTTGCATCTCATTTCCAGAATTAAAAAGAAGAGTGGTTGAGTGGATTGAAAATCTCTAATTGTGCTTCGATTTCTGATAAACACGTTCTGAACGTGCGACTTTGTGTTTGTCTTTGGTCTCGAAAAGATAAAAGAGGAGAAAAATTATGTGCTGTAAATTCCCATCAGTGTCAGAGAGCCTTGGCTCGCTGCAGCCTTGATGTTGACAAGCAGCTATTGACAGTAATAGACTCTTCAGCAGACCCACTTCCACCGTCAGACGCTTCAAGTGGAGGAGCTGCGAAACAGCTCGTTTCATACGCCTGAATGAAGCAGGAGTTCATCACGCTTCTCACCCAGGAGACAGGAGACGCGGAGTGGTGCAGCATGGGACAGGGCTCGCTGTCGATCAGACCCAGTCTGACGAACCCGCTCATGGCCGTGCAGAAGCCCTGTGGGACAAAACAAGAGCTCGACTCAGTCACAGTTCAAGAGACAGACAGACACTGGGACAAATCAGGTGCACAAACTGTCCAGAACTCAAATCTGCTGCTTTCTTTCTCCTCGCTCGTCTCTTCTGCGCTCGAGGACGGCAGCGAAACGCCATCGCACATCACGTCGAGTGAAGCCGTCGGGCCGCGTTCGTGCAGGTCAGAGCAAAGTGTCTTCTCGAACGTGACACCATCGCGAGCGTCGCAGGTACGATCTTGACTCTGTGAACTCGTCTTTTAGACGCCGTGTCTGCGTCAGAGCCCACGACCGGATTTCTGCCCAGACACAACGGCTGCGAGTACGGAGCTCATCTGCTCGTCGTTTCAGAGCAGAAAAGACACGACGGCGCCTTTTCTCCAGTACACAAGGAGCAAATCAACGTTCCAGCAGGAAGAAACGACTCGATCGATTAGCAGATCAGCAGACAATAAAGCCTCACCTGCTTTCATTTTTCAGCACTCTCACTGCTTTCTTACATTTCATAGACAAGACGATTAACTGATTAACAGAGAAAATGACAGATTGATCGATAAAGATCCTGATGTCACTGCTGACAGTCAACAGGAAGGCTCTGTGTGTGTGTGTGTGTGTGTGTGTGTGTGTGTGTGTGTGAGTGTGTTGTACCTTGAAGCGCAGTGTTCCTCTGATCAGTGTGTGTGCCGTCTGGATGCCGTAAGGTTCGCTGTACTTGGTGCTGTCACGGTTTGGAAATCCCTCCAGGTTGAAACCGGGAAGGAAATCCATCGGGACGAATGAGTCCATCAGAGTACCACCTGCCGGGATGCTCACCACCTGAATGACACACACACACACGCACACACACAAAATTTACAGCCCTGTAATCATAGAACAAAATCACAGAAAAGAGATTTTGCACAGGAGTCATTCCTGGTCTTTTGAGGCCTCCGTACCTGGTTGTCTTTGAGGAAGATGGCGGGGCTGATGGTGTTGAGGAGGACGCCGTACGGACTCCAGCTGAACTTGTAGCGAAGAGGATTGTCTGAACACTCGGGGACAGGAAGGCCTCCGCAGAACGAGCTGTAGGACTCCACCTGAACGACACCGTCAATCATGCTGTCAATCAACGCGCTCAGTTGTCAATTAACTGCTTCACATCTGATCTTCACACGACAACCGGGTGGAGAATTACTGCCTCCGACTGCTGATGAACCATCTCTCAGAGCAGTAGTGGACGGAAACACATTAACTTTGTTTGCAGACGTCTGGACGGAAACTTGACCTGTGACCCTGACCGACAGGACACACATGTCTCAGCTCATGCCAGCAGACGACCTTGGCTGTGCTAATGCACCTGTGGAGGTGTGACTGTGGTCTGATTATGTGGGCAGTAGAACACACACTCATTTTCTGAAAACACACCACATCAGCTCATGTCTGACCGTGTGACGTCGTCTGTTTGTGGAATAAAGAAACGTCAACATGTGGACTGTCAGTCTGTTCAAACAGTCGTTATCTCACACACACACACACACACACAGCTGACTCACAGTGCAGCCGTCTGCTTTGGCCTGGTCGATACACTCCATGGCCAGCATGTGGTCAATACCCGGGTCCAGTCCCATCTCATTCACTATGGTGATCCCCGCCTCCTCCGCACTGAAACACACACACACACACACACACATACACACTTTGAGATGACTCCTCACAGAGAAATGTCCCTCTTCCATTTGAAACATGTTTTAAAACACATGAAAACACTTTGCTGAGGATACTAAGCTGTTCTGGACGTTAAATCTCGTCCTTCTCCCTCAAACTCTTTAGAGTTTAACAGCTGGACACTAGACGTCTCCGTCTCCACCTGTGACCTGGACGTTTCCACACCACACCTGTCAGCTGCATACTGGACCGTGATTGGATTTCAAGTTTCTCTGAGACTTCAGGTGAGCACAGAGAAGCTTCACCTCACAGTCAAACTGAGCACCTGTACATCCCTCTTTTCCACCTCTGCTCATCACCTGCTCTGCAGCTCCTTCATGGCAGGACTCAGGTAGCTGGCCGTCACCATGTTCACCTTCCTGTTGATGCAGTGTTTGGCGACGAGTGGGTGAAACGAGTACGGCAGCATGCTGAGGGTCAGAGGGAGGAAGTGAGGTCAGCGGTGCATTTATTCATCACAATACAGCAAAACATGACTTCAGGAGAAGACAGCAGCCCAGGACACAGTCCTTTAGGCCCCGCCTCCTTTTGGGGAGGTGACCAAAAGGACACTGTCCTTTAGGCCCCGCCTCATTTTGGGGGTGTGGCCAACTGAACAATTTACCTAAAAATAACTGGGTTAATTAAAAGATGAAAACAGAGAAGCTAAAGATAAAAGGAAATCTCTTGATTATATTCACCAGAATGAACCACCTGCCCTCAAATAACTGATGTTTGGACAAAGTCGACTTTCATCCGTCCACATGTTTAACAGTTTAACAGCAAGGCGTTGTCCTCACACTGTACCTGATGACTAAGTCGTGATCTTGGACCAGAGCGTCCAGGTGTCGCTCCTGGCTGCCGGCGTCCAGCGTGATGGGGATGGTGTTGGGATATTTGGCCGCCAGCTCCTCCGCCTGCTTCAGCAGCACCGACGCTGAACATGAGCAGAGACGTTTGTTTATCGCATGAAGACTCTGAGATGTGAAACGAGCCTCTGAACTGTGATCACGCTGTAGCATGTTTCCGATAACACATGACGTCATGACTCACCCACAGTGACCTGAGTCCTCTCGTCACGAGTCAGATACTCGACCACGGGCCCGGAGACGTATCCTGAGCCCAGCAGCAGAACTCGCTTCATCCCGGTCTTCTTCATGATCTCAGCTTTCTCCCTGAAGGACACCAGAGACGGCGACTCAGAGCCACATCGTAAAAACTCAACACTTCTCACCTGAGCGGGTCAAGTCACTGTGTCTCCATCCGACAGGCTGAGACGTTAAACACTCAGCGACACAGAATTTCAGAATTTGGACAAAGAACTTGAGTTTTTGAAGATGGAAGAACCACAAAGAAAGTCAGGACTTTAATTAAATGAGATTGAATCACTTCATTCATCCTTAAAAAGGACGTTTGGATGGAAACCAGTCGAGTCGCCCACAGGTAAAATCAGCCACTCCACTTTGACTCTTCACACATTTTGTTTTCTGCTTTAGTCTATTTTCAGTTTAAGGTTTCTCTTGACATTTTTCAGAATGCACAACTTAAATAAACATTTAAGCTCGTCAAAGTTTGCACTCTGACTCTACAGAAAAGCAAATTAACAGACAAAAGTGGTAAAGAATCCCTGAGACGCACTTAAATTAAATTTAAATCTGCTTTCACTTGTTTTGTACTAATATTAAAAGAATTTAAAATCAGTTTCCTTTGAAATCTGCTTATTCTAATACTGCAACACTTCATCTAACAAATCCTAAACCTTTCAGAGGTCTTTGAAAACCCTGAAAGAATCAGTTCACGACAGCAGTGTTTTCTCTCGCTGTCACTTTAAATGTTTGCTGTTTATAAAGGAGCTGATCACACCTTCATCATCACAACCCAATGTGTGCAAAGTCAAAGTGGAAGTGAGACTTCGCTGATCAAACTGAATCGATCAGTATCAGCGTGACTGATGAGGATCTGGCCTGGACCTGGACCTGGACCTGGACCTGGACCAGGACCAGGACCAGGACAGCAGGAGGAGGAGGAGGAGGAGGAAGGCAGGCTGGGACGGGAGGAGGAGGATCATGTGGAGGCGGTCATCCAAAAATATTTCTTAAATAATGAGTCAAATAATAAAAATAAATGAATAAATAAAAAATAAGTTTTGCTGTTTTTTAAACACAAAGTTACAAGTAAAAATAAAATGTAATTAATATACTTACAAATACATTTATTAATTTTAATATTTCTGAATTTAAACTGAATCAGTGATGTTAAAGTAATACCAAATGATAATGAGCATTTGTTTAAATATTTAATGACATATTTAATACATTTCTTGAATAATGTTTTTCTTATTAACAAGCTTTATGAGGGAACACCTGCGTGACTTTTTCTGACATGAAGTATTCTTCAAGCTGAATAAAGAGCTGATTAAATGAAATGAATCACAGTGAGAACAGGAAGCTTTTTTAATTAAACAGAGAGCCTCCGAGCGCTGCATTCGTTTAAGAAGTGTGTGATTCTGAGTGCTGGATCACAACAACAACGACACCATAACAGAGGTGTCACCCCGAGTGACCTGTGACATTAATATCCCACCACCAGCCACCACCACCCGCCTCAATCCCCCGGAGTCAGAGCCCTGGGCTCGTTAGCTTTGGCCTAATTGGATGCGACGCGGCGCACATGCACGAGTGGCGGCGGGGCCGACTGGAGGTCTGACCGGCGGTCGACCCGCCGCCGAGCATCATCTTCTTAATTAAAAAAGAAAGGAGAGACGTTCCCTCAGGAGGCTTTCTCACTCGGTTTACATATCTTAAGGAGCCAAACTCAAACAAAAGGATTAAGATTTGGTGGCTTGTCTGGAAAAATGGTACAATTAGCGAGAACTCATCAAGTCTTAAAGATGGCCTACATATGAGTGTTCTGACTCAAGAAGATAAAATCTCCTCAAGCAAGCTGTTTACAGAACCGCTGAGGAGCAAATCTGCACTGAGCCTGAATATTAATAATGTGAAGAAACAAACATTATTACTGTACCATAAGAGGTTTGAAACGCTCATTAAAATGCAACAGGAGCGACACTGCAGCAGCAGATAAGCGGTGAGGGCGGTAGAAGAAGAAACGCATAATCAATTAACAGAAGAGAGCCTGAGAAATTAATCAAAGCAGATTAAAAAGATAAAAACTGGGAACTGAACGCTGATGGAGATTTCATAGATTACAAGAAAATGATGAACATGCAGACGAACAATTTATCTTCTGTTCAATAGAAAGTCAGCGGAGAAGATCAGTTTCATCTCGTGCGTCCAGAGCGAGGACCTGTTTAGCTTAGCTTAGCTTAGCGTAGCAACTGCTAGCTCCATCATCAGCAAAAGGCACAAAAATGGTGGCACAAACAAGAATGACATCCATCTGGGAAGAAGGATCCTTGACTGTCTGTCAGGCGACCAATCATGTTTAAAGCTTCAACGCTTTAAGGCTAACCTAATTTAATCTAAAGCGCTAGCATGTGGCTAACATGTTAGCCAGAGAAACAACAATAACAGCTTACAGCCATGCTAGCGGCTCTGTGATAGCTCATTAGCTAGATGCTAACACCCGCATGCTAACATACCCACAAAGACAACGTTAACATGTTGATGTTTCACAGCGAATGTTTCCCGTGGTCGCCATCTTAGTTTCGGGTGTTAGCATGCTAGCATGTGCTAACAGCACGAAGGACAAAGCGCAGCTGAGACTGATTAAAATGTTGTTAGTTTTGCAGGACTTTCAAAGTTATTACAACTCATCCTGATGCCTTTAACGTCTGAACTTAGAAATCTGAATTTGAATGATGTCGAGACATTTTAGTCTGGTCCTTATTTAGATCTAAGAGTCAGTGACGGCAGCTTTGAAGCAATTTTGCTATTTTTCCTCTTAACAGTGAGAGGCTAGCAGTTTCCCTCCACTTTCAGCTTTTGTGCTAAGCTAGGCTAAACCCATCTTAGATCTCCTAATGCGCAAAAATTAACCTGGTATTTATCTTCTCGTCTGACTCCGGTGAAGCTGCACAAACTGAAGAACTGAAGGCCAAAACGGGATGAAGTAGGACAGACGGATGTGACAGAAGGGGTGACGGCGGTTTTTATGTAAAGTGACAAGAAAAGATGTTTCTACCCTCGATACCCAAAGGTCCAGAGTCTGACGGTGGCTAGCAGCTGTGGCTTATTAGCACGCTAGCCATGCAAGGTGTTAATGCAGAGGCAGGTTGGCACAGCAGACACCAGAGGGCAGCACTGTGCAGGAACAACCACAAGGTGACTGTTAGACACTACCAGTCCAGTTTTCAGCGCTGCTGGCTCAAGGGCACTAAAACACAAACTGCAAGGCTACAAAAGGATGAGTTAAGGCAGGAAAACAGCAACAACTGGAGACTACAAAGCACAAATATCACTACTGACTGTAATGATAAAACCCTACAGTTTGGAAAGACAGCACAGGTGAGCTACATGAGAGGCAGAATGAAGACGTTACCTGTCTCGTAATCTGTGGACATTTCATCCATAGACTGGCTGCATTCACTCGTAGGTGGAACAGGTGTGTGCCAAAGTAATGCTTTTTTACATTTTTATGAATAAATCCGACGAGAAAATGCCACAAACTCTACAAAGACTTCACTTTAAAACGCTCACCACACAGACCGCACGCCCACAGTCTTACCTTCTCTCTCGAAGCTTTTCGATGTATTCAAACTTGGGGGTGAGCACTCCATTTGAGGTGATGACAGCCTTCAGAACAACAATTCAAAAAGTCGACATTAAATCTGACAGAATAAGTCATCATTTTCATCCATTCGCACATAAAGATGGCAGCTATTGAAGGCTGTGGAGAGCATGGCGTTTGTTTCTAAAAACATGTCCTCTGGAGAATCGAACCATGATTCATCTTCATCCTCCCTGCAGCACCGAGGCTGCACTCAGCTCGAATTAACGTCGGCTGCAACACATTTCACTTACGTCTCTGACTTGCGGGCTGAAGTCCTCCTTGTCCAGCGGTCTGGTGGCGTCTGAAGGCAGCTGATGACGACAAAACACCGAGTTTACAAAAGACAAACAAGCCCGGTCTGTCAGGGGGTTTGTTTACAGCGTCCGGTTAAACCCGATGCAGCACTCTCCCACAGCAAACTCAGAAAAAGTCAGAGAGCAGCACAGAGCAAGGCGGCGAGCGACAGCACCAGGTGCGCTCGCCTCACCTGGAGCCTCAAACCGTCTTACCATCTCCCAGATGTAGGGGAAGAGCCGGTCCCCGAAGTACTCTGTGGCCTCGATGGGCAGCTGAGCGGGAAGGTTGTCGATGGAGCACATGAGGATCCCGTTTCCCTCCACGCTGCCGGGGCCAGAGACAGAATAAAGATCAATGATGGGAGCTCAAAACTTGTGGTCGTCACCTGCAGAGCAACAGCATCGCCCCTCTGATGAGGAGCCCGATCGAGAACTTAAAGGTGGAGTCAGAAACACTGCTGATTGGTCAGAGAGAATGGGAACAGCCGGTCTTTTGTCTCGACGCCTTTTCTCAAACAAAACTCGCCTCTTCGTTGTAACAAACAGCAACGCAGCGAGAAGAAAGGATGCGAAACATGTAAAGAGCGACGGCGAATGCGGACAGATCGGAGGAAAAGGTTAGCAGGACGTCTGGCACTAAATCGACAGAACAGGTTACAGGATGTGTGTTAATAAAGCTGCAGCTTCAAGAACAAGAAAAGTCTTGTTTCCAAACTGCTGGAAAAGTGAAGGAGGTCTGCCTGAAGCTCGGCTAACGACCTGCCTACATTAAGAGAGCTGTCAGCGGTGAAAAAGACCAGACATGAGGCGTCGAGGGACATTTCTGAACAGGTCACGCACGAGGTCAAAGGGTACGATACTGAAAGGACTGAAGAGCCCCACAGAGAGGTGTCTCCACCCTGCAGGACTCCATCAGAGGGTGCGGGATTACGAAGGATCAGCGCCACCCCATCGTTACACTACTAAAAACTCCAGCTGTATAATTAAAATTTGAAATTATATACATTTTACATTTCATGTCAAACCCAAAAACTGAAAATGACAAATGATCCTTTAAATCCTCAAATCCCTTTATGACGCATTCAGCAGGTCAAACGAAGCGACGTGTGTTGAACAGCATGTGTCTGAAAAGCTCTGATTTAACCAGGAAACCTGCGTTTAAACAGGAAAACTGAAGAGTGAGAATTATAGATAATTATATAAACTGACAGTAAGAATTATATAAAAGACCACAGGTTTAAAAACAGTAAAGAAAAAGAAAATGAGACCAATCTGAAGCCATTAAACAATAAAGGAAGAGCGACACGTCCAGACTCTGCTGCACCAGGAGAGAACGTTTCTGCAGCCCAGAATAATAAAACCTGAAATGCTGACCTGCAGGTCAGAGGAGAGAAGCAGTGAGGAAACACGGAGGCAAACAGAAACGTGCCGGCAGCGTGTGTGAAAGACGCAGGTCAGGGATGCGAGCGCCGTACCTGTCGTGATCTATGTGCTGGTCAGCGTCGTACATACAGAACGGCTTGTCAATGGTGGTGCACTCATTCATGAACTCTATGGAGCCTCCGGTGTCGGCTGATATGTCACAGATGGCCAGCAGTCTGCGGAGAGAGAGGAGAGACAGCGTGGGAAGAGTTCAGAGAGCGGCGGGCTGAACTGTCGCTCTGCAAACACGGCTGGAGATAAAGACGTGGCTTTCGACCCCTGTGGAGATACAGCAGGTGAGGCGCCGCGCTCCCATCCATTCACCTGAGGAGACGTTCAGCCGTCGGAGCGCCAGGTCGCTCTGTCACAGTCACCAGGTCAGAGTCAGAGCTGCTGCTCTGCGAGGCTGATTATTCACTGGAGAAAATACTGAATGGATGAGCGAACTGAAAGGAAGCGTTGCTGTTCTCACACCATATGGCCAAAAGTATACGGACACCCCTGTTTTCTGATGTGGTTTGACGCGACAGCAGCTTGTGTTCAGCCCTTTCCTGTTTCTACGTGGACACTGCTGCTTCATTTGGTTCAGTTAATAAAGGAACTCAGCTCAATGAATTATCTGTACTTGTATGATTTCTCGATGTAGGTAGGACGATGTGGCGATGGCGCTTCACAAGTGAGCACATAGACATTGTAATACGGACACTATTTGAAAGATTATGATTCCTCATGCGACAGTGGTACAGTGGACATTGGACAAACCTTTATGCTGAAGTTCCTAATTCAGTCACACCAACACTGCCTTGGGCCCCCTGTTTTGTTGTATTTGTTGTGTTTCCGTTGGGTCATTGTGCCCACTGCTCTTTGTTTGTGGTTGGAGGTGGTTTGTTTTTGTATTGTAAAAACAAAAATCACGATAAAAACAGTGAGGAGGTCAGTTTGGGAGTCTACAGGGAGCAGTGCTGACTGTTAAGGTTGACAGCAGGAGGAGGAAGGAGGTGCAGCATCTCTCCTTCACACACTGTGGGTGAAGCAGCCTGCAGCTGAAGGAGCTGCTCAGTGCTGTCAGAGCGTCCTACACAGAGCGGGACATGTTCTCCTACCACCTCCACCCAGCGGGGGGCTTCCCAGAGCTGCTGTTAGAAGCTGCCGCTCGTGTGAAGCCATCTTGGAAACCTTGATTTGTTGACATTACTGAGCTGAAACCACTGACACACAAATGTAGAGACTGGACTGACAGAGGTGAGTTCACTCTGAGCGACACGAGCTGAGGCAAAGGTGCGTCTGTTTGAGGCGAATGCATCAGTGACACGTTCAAGGACCCGGTTGACTCTTCGTGAATAGAGACAGGAGAGAGAGGAGTGGGTGGAGAAGAGGAGAAACAGCCGGAGCTCTTACTTGTGAGGCAGCACTGGCGAGCCCTCGGTGGACGTGTACACGGCTTTGGGCTGTCTCATCAGCTTCTGGGCGTCCAGTCGTCGCAGCAGTCGGGGGGTGTGGGGGTCCCAGTAAATGCCATTGATCAGACAGGTTGTGTAGGGCGCCACCTGCGGTTAAGATGACGACATGTTAAATGGTGACAGCGCACTCACAGCTCTCTACAGAGGAACAGCCAAGATGGCGGACTGTCCCAGAGGTGGAGACTAAAGGCTGGCGGCACACGACGGGAGAGTTTCTGTGATTCTGATGTTTGTTCTCAGGATATCTTCAAACCCTGACAGGTACACTGGCCGTAACCAAGACTCAGAACCCGAGCCAGGACCCGAGCCGGACCGGGCCAGGTCAAACATGATCAGTCTTCAGACCAGGTTTACTTTGGACCAGGAACCTTTTGCAGGAACTGCTGGTGCACGTTTTCGTTTAGGATTCCTGAGCTGCAGGCACAGAAAAGTAAACTGATTGATTGATTGATTTTATTCATTTATCCGCTCAAACAGTATTTTTTACCACCTCATCACTTTTTGGACGTCTGCATGATAATGAACACGTCACCTGTGGGCGGCGCTACAGCAGCATGATGGATTTGAATAGACAGAAGTCGAGACTCTGTTCAGTTTATCTGTGAGCAGAGCTTGAATGCTCTCAGCTGAACAGGATCAGGAATTCTCCAGAAATACCGGCTGCTGTCGGCCAATCAGCACGAGCGTCTGTCACACAGTTCAGATTCAGGTGAGTTTCTGTTATTAAAACCATCATTTTAATGTCTTTGTGCAGCCTCAGAGGAGAGAGTCTGAGCCATTTCTACTCGTTTTGTTGAGTGGAAACAGATTTTCTGATAAGAAACAGGAACCATTAGCTCAATCAATCAGCCAATTAGCAGAATGTTGTGTGTATTGATTCTCTGTCTGTGAGATCCTTTGAGTCACACTGTGATGACAGTCAGCAGAGCTAAAGGGGATCAGCGCCGTGTAAAACCTGCCACGTGAAGTGTGCCTGAAAACGCCGTCCCACCGGCCGGCAGCTGTTTACGCTGGTGACTGAAATAGAGGACGAGGCCTCTGAGCGACTGACGGGAGCAGGTGGGAGTTTGCACAAGGAGCGCCGTGAATGCTGGGGATGATGGGAGCAGACTCACGCTGGTCCTGAAGTGCGAGGTGTACAGTTCCGGGTGGTTCTCGTACTCCATGGGGTCATAAATGCCGTCGCTCTTCCTCATCAGGTGGTGGTGTCTGCTCAGAACGGTGGCGTACACTTTGGTCATATCTGACGAGAAAAGCACAAACAACAACACGCTGTGACCATGAGAGCTCCAGTCAATAGTCAGAGCCAGCACGTCCTGTTTTTCAGTGTCATATAAAGCGCCGGTCCAGTCAATCATCAGCTACTGCCGCCCTGAAGGTCTGAAATTCAACGCTTCCCATTCAAGCTGATCAAGCTTACCTGACCTGCAGGTCACACCTGGATGTGTAAGCTTTAGAAACTGACACAACATACAGCTCCACACATGCGTTTAGTATCCTGCCTGATGTGGATTTGACTGAAGTCCATCGTGTGCCCTAAAATGTTGAATATGTGCGCGTTCACCTGCTAACGTTAGCATATCACCAAGTCAACACATGACATTTAGCCAGTTGAAACATTAACCTCGTACACTTGAAGTTAGCATGCTAACAGGGTTCAGTATCTTAACCAAGGATACTCCAGCATGTGGACTGCCGAGGCCAGGGATCGAACCACCGACCTCCTGATAGGCAGACAACCGCTCTACCTCCTGAGCCACAGCCGCCATTAATGCACCCCATTAGCACTGCTTGAGGCTAATTGCTAATATTAGCATGTTAACACATTTTCGATCCTGTGGCCCATTTCTGACTCCTCGTTTTCATCCAACCAACAACTTTCCGACCCGCGTGTGTGCTGCCCGGTGACATCAGTGTTCTGTGTTTTGATTGGCTGTCAGCAGAGCAGAACTGCAGTCTGTTTACATCTGATCTTACTAAACAACCTTCACCACACGAGATATGACAAGTTCAGCAGCTCAAACACGAACATATCAGTTACAGCTGCAGACGGATCGTCAAACATTTCAGGCTCGGCACAGGCGACCTTCAGCGTTTTCAAATGTAATGTGAGCAATATGAGGCTTCAGGGGACCGGACATAAAAAACATGAAGAAAAGCACATTTATTTAGACCTAATTAGCCTTTTTCTCATATCAGTGTGAACAGACATGGAAAATCCATCATGATAACTAAAAAATGCTCCCAGCCCTCCATGAAGGTGAAGTCATCCCAGAACAAAACCCACGGTTCAACCACCACTGACTCCTGATCTCATCCAGAAAGCAAACAAAAATACTCAGTTTGACACTCAATTAAACAGCCGGCCAATGGAAATAAACCCAAGCGACGCCTCCTGACCTCTGGTCAGCGCTGCTGGCGGCTCCAGGGAGCGAGCAGCCTGAGAGCCGAGCAGCTCGACGGAGGGTCCACGGAGCAGAGAGGGTGGAGCTGGGCAATAATCTGACTCCTTCAAACAGATAAACTGTGGATTATGGACTTCCTGTTGCCAGATGTTGGCAATCAATATATCACTGTGAGGAGCCATCAGGGCTGAGCACAAGCACGGGAATACCTTCTGATCTAGAGACGTCCTTCAACTCGTGCGGCTCCACATACTCGACAGGAAGCTCGTTGAGGATGTCCTGGGCTCCCTGCAGGACGGACACAGGAGCATGATGAACGTCCTCTCTGGAGGACACTGAGTGTTGGCATGTGTGCCTTTTTTCAAACCTTGTCCTACCTTGGAGACGTTTCCGGTGCCGGTGAAACAGAACGTCACGGGGCCGATCGATTTGGGCATGAGCCCCATGGAGATCTCATACCCACAATCCCTCACTGCCTGGATGGCCTGGCTGACGTTCCTGTAGTTGTGAGCCATGCCGATGTGCTGTGAGCAGCAGAGACAAGAAGCCATGGGTAAGAACACAGGAGGCTGTTTTCATGATCTGGAGGATAAACGATCAAACGTTCTCTCACCATGAAGGGGGTGTGGTGTCCCAGAGCCAGGAAGCGCAGCCCCAGTCCGTGCAAGATGTTAATCATTCCTACAGAGAGAGGCTTCGTTCATTCAATGTGACTCTGATATGAAGTCCTGATCAAAAAACACCACAAACATCTGACTGCTGTGATGCGTCACTGATCACAGAATTCCTGGATTGACGCAGATATAATCCTAAAGCTTCACACACGTGTGTCCTCACGCATGTGCCAGAAGACCACAGCATGCAAACAAAGCGCGGACCTGCTGATAAAAGCTTTTCACCCGGCCTTCACAGGCGGCCGCCATGATCAGATCTTAACGTGCGCATTAGAGAAGCAGAGCTGGTGGACTTAAACTGCACAGGTGTCTTTTACACCTGGATAAGACCATGACATGAGCCAGACCACCTCAAAGTCTGTCGTTTGAGGGCGTTTTCATACCTGCGACGCCGGCCCACTGACCAAACGCTACGATCCGGTAGCCGTTAGCGTCGACCATCTTCTCGTAGTCGATCAGACGAACCTCCTGAGAAGACAAAATTCATCTCGTTATCGTCTTGGAGGAGTTTTGTCAAAGGACACAAGAGGGAAGATGGAAGAGGGTCTAAATATCTGAGTCATCAGCTGCAGGACACAAGACAAAACTGCTGTCGTGCATCATCGTGGAGACAGATTTAATCTAATTTGACATCATCTCAGCATTAATAAAGACAAACAGGCTCACAGGCAGCTGTTTGTATTTACATCTCTGACTGAACTGTTTGGGAGCGCTGCTGAATCTGAGGAGTCAACCAGGACATTCACATCAAGCCCTCTGCTGCATGTGAGTCTGCACACGTCTGCAGTGACCACGTTGATCAGATCTCAAATCCCTGTAAGCAAACGCATCCTTCTGTTTGCAAAGACAACACACTGAGACAAACTTTCTTTACACAAAGACAGAAAACTTCATGTCCAACATTTGCAGGATTTAAAAGAACGACAAAATAATTTTGATTTTGTGGCAGACGGCATTCCTGTGGAGGAGTCCGGGAAACACCTGCTGCTGATGTTGGCAGGTAAGGGAGCTTAAAGAGCAAAGCCTCCCAGACCACCTCTGAAAGCGGTCTGAACGATCAGGTCTCCATGGATACTGAGTCCATTCACACCTGTCCTGTTCTGAGAGCATCCACCTGAGATCAGATCACCCTGGACGGATGTTAACACCAGGTGTAAACAGCCTCTCTGAGCAGTCTGGGATATTTAGGTGCATCCTGTCAAGCTGGGAGACAGACTTATACTTATAATAATGACAACTACATGTCCCAGAATGCAACACACAGCGAAAATAATAAATAAATCCTTCACTGTTGTAGATATTCACTTGGTGATAACCTTCCAAATTTGGCAAAAGAAGATAGTTTCGTAATAAAGCACAACCACCATCAGTCACCTGTGGCCAGGTGAGTACGCTGCATCACAGTCAGACGCACTGAGGGAACCTTCAAGGGTCTTTTGGGCGCTCTCACCTTCTTCAGCAGGTCATCCAGAAGCCCCATGTTGGCCTCCTGAGCCTTGATGGTGTGGGAGAAAAACGCGTACGTCTTCCTGGGAATCAACTTCTCCTCCGGCGGCCTCTTCACGCCGATTATCAGAGACGCCTCCGATATGTCCTCCTCGATGACGGCCCCCGCCCTCATGTAGAACTGAAAACAGGACAGGCAGTTAGACGGCTGGCAGAGTCAAAGCTTGAATACCTGCAGTCGTAATTAACACATGAAATGAACAAAACGGGTTTGAAAGGAGTCTGCTCAGACTGTGCTCAGCGCTTCACCTTCTCGTGGATGGCTCTGCGGTTGGATGGCTGGACCAGGACTTTAACGCCGGCGTTGGTGAGCTCTTTGATGTGGCGAGGGGCCAACGGCGCCCTCCTCTCCCACGGGTTGATGTCCTCACGGCGGATGGCCATGATGGCCCTGTGGTGGTCATAGCGCCGCTGGCCTGCGAGGCAGCTCTGCGTCCTCTTACCTTGATGACGGAGGAGTCTGAACATGGCGTCACCTCCCTGCTCAGGACAAAGACACGGAGCCACAGACCGCTGAACACGCCACATTTATCAAACATGTCGGCCCAGGAGCGATGCAAACTGTTGTGCACCTCCATACAATCAGGCACATCTGAGTAATACTGCAACACATTTCATGCACATGCGACAGCTTCTTCATACATGTATTTTGTATGTTTGACCCTCTGACAAAACAGGAATTACTTGACAGCCAGTGGAAAGTATGACAGAGGACAGAGGTCAGAGGTCAAGCAAAGTTTGCTGCTGGGAGAGTGCTGCTGAGAAACAGGTGGCGTGGTCAGGAAAAACCTGCTGCGACAGAACTGCAGTAAAGTTACGACACACTATCTGTTACCCAGTCTTTACATTAAGCTAAGCTAACCGGCTGAAGCTAACAGCTAACGGTACAGCAGCAGCCGGTTAGCTTAATATGTAGCTAGCAGCTAGTACAAAGCAAAGTGTACAGACATGACAGTTGAATCATCAGCTAACTCTCGGCAAGAAAGCAAATAAATGCATTTCCCAAAATGTCGAGCTATTCATTTTAACCTCTAAACCCTCAGATGTATCTTGAAAGTACTTGAGGGGACTCGACCCCCAGGCTGGGGACCACTGGTTGTACAGTAAACCTCAACCCGCCGTAACTGAACTACGCCAACGAAACTACGAACCACTTCATCAGAGATTTATAAATGATCTATAAAGTGAATATGCGCCACCAGACATGCTGCGAGCTCGTGACACTACTGCATGATTGATAGGTGACAGTCATATGAAACCTGATAAATACAATAACTTACAGTAAAATAGAGCAACAATCATTATAAAGTCAGTCCTGAACCCCGCAGACACAGAACTTCAATCTGTCGAAATGTTAATGGAGTTCTGTGTTGATTTTAGCTCGTAGTGTCTGTGTGGGTTTAACCTACACTGTAACCACATGGGTCAGTTCCGGGATCTGGTCACCAATAAGTCACCAGTATAACTTGCACACAGTCATTATGTTATCGATACAAGGATCGATAATACAATTAGCTGCTCGTGAAGCTGTGGCCGGGTCGAACTCACCTTTTTGGGCCGAGAAACTGTGACGACGGTTCACCAACAGCACCGGAGAGTCACACAGAGGTGAGACGAGCTTCACAAGCAAGCCTCACACAAACACACGCACACAGCGGAAACTGATCCATTTCCGGTCAGCGTTTCAAAATAAAAATAGAATTTCTTATGTCGGGCAGTTGCTGATTTATTTTGGCTTTCTGTAAGGTGGATGATGTCGTTTTTAATTTGATTTTAGAAGTTTAAATTATAAATGTTATTTGTTTTCTACTTTTTTGTAACATGTGTGAATAAACAGCACATTACTACACATCCTGTTCTACAAAGCATGAAGCAAATCTTTGTATACTCACTTCTTCCCATCTGAGTTTAATTTGCTGAATTCGAATATTAATCTCAAACCTCAGACACCTTAATTTTGGTGGCATTTAATATTTGGATTTCTGGTTTAGTGAAACGAAACTAAACATGTAAACTAATAATTATATCGCAAAAACAAGCTTGGATTAGGTCTACAGTTGGTTGAAATGAATATTAACCATTTCAAGAAATTAAAAACAAATAATACAGGCAAACTTGGCAAAAAAAAAAAAAGGGGGGGGGACGATTTTAACACTACGCTATATGTAAATTACAACGAATTATAATGTAAGAAAATATTTTAAAAAATATATCAAAGAAGGAAGATTAAATATCTGTGGTACTATGTATATATCATTATTTTTAATATTAAGGCATTAACGATGCAGCTTGTCATCACTATGACAGTTTCTACTTGACTTGCTCTTGTTTAAGCTGAAAAGCATTTTACAAGTGCGTTTTATTTACCATTTACCAATTTACAGTACACGGTAATTGTAGTTATATTCTATTTACTGAAGCTGACATTTCTTTAAGAGGGAGGAAATTCTTACGAGTACAATTGTCTTTTATTCTGAAGTTAAAACAAGTTTTCCGGTTTTACGCTTGGGAGCTGTTCCTGTGATACACAGAAAAAAAACTTGTCCATGTGTACAGACACCTTTGTCTTTACCTTATTTTGCCATATGGACACGTTTTTTATGTGTGGGACGGATTCAGTCTCTGCAGAGATAAACGGGACAATGCTGACTTTGTTTTTGTTTACGGCGCATCTTGTGTGGGCGGTGCCACATTAAGAGCGATCGTTCAAAGGTAAACACGCGTATCTGGATTTGTTCTTACTGCAAAGAAAGTGACGGAAAGTGGACGACACGTTGTTAAACTCCCAGCGCGTGCATGTGACCGCCCGTTAGAGCTGCCCGAAGTTAAAAACGAGCGTCCACTTCAAAGACAACAAGTCCGCGAGCCGCTCTGTCACAACACAGCACGCGCTGCCTGCAGAGCGTTTTTTCATCTGTACAGCGCTGAAGCCTCTCCACCAATCAGCGTCCAGGGCTGAGGAGCTGC
Organism: Chaetodon trifasciatus; assembly: GCA_037975065.1. Classification (NCBI taxonomy): domain Eukaryota; kingdom Metazoa; phylum Chordata; class Actinopteri; order Chaetodontiformes; family Chaetodontidae; genus Chaetodon; species Chaetodon trifasciatus. Next base: position 1,834,348 of record JBBMOE010000030.1, read on the forward strand.
CTCCTGCTCGGCTCGTCGCACCATGATGACGAACAACCGGAAAAACGTAGAAAGCTGCAAGTGAAGCCTCACACCTGGATTCACCCTCGACATAAAATACAGTGGAAAGACTCGCTTAGATGTTTATGTTAAATATCCAGAAATCAAACTTTCCTGAGCTCATGACAGAAAATATATAAACAATAAACTTTATTTAAACTGGACGAAGCGACAAAAAGCTTCTCAAACTCATCCTGTGATAATCATCAGCGTTTTATCATCCTTCAAGCTGATCCGGAGCTTCTCATCTTTATTCTAAATTATATCAACATTTTATTTTCACGAAAAATTTGTTCACTGCAACTAAAAGCTGGTATTTCTTTTCAAACACACAGCGCTTGTTCATGTCATTAAGTATTCTCATTAAACATCTGAGCGGTACGGAAGGTGATTGCTGCCAAAATAAATAAATTAAAAGATGAAAAGTTGTGAATTAAAACAAATATTTCTTTTTGAAAGATGTAATCTCATAACTTCGCAGAATCTTGTCATAAATCTGATTGACTATCATGCTGCTGATTCATGCGGTTTAATACTTTTCACTCTGACACAATTTTAAATTGAAAAAAAAAAATACATTTGATTTAGTTTTGCATAATTTTGACATAAAAGAGTAATTTAAAAAAAAAAGATTTGTCGTTGACATAATGACTTAATTTTGTCTCAGCATCTTTCTTTTCACTCATTAAGTCCCATTTTTGACTTTCCATGTTGAGTATTTTTATTCCTAAATTTGTTTTTCTTTTTTTTCCTAACAGAAACGTAAATGTGCTTGTAGCCTAAAATCTTCTGCTTGTGTGGGTAACTTGCTAGTATTTTATGTAATTTTTCTTCTTTTTCTATGCATTTGGAGATTTGTCCGTATTCATGATGATGATGTTAGAAAATATAATTTTTACATGTACTTTTTTCCCTCAGTGTTCATTGGTTAAAATAATTATTTCCATTTATTTTGAAAAAATGTGTTTTCCTACATGATAAATCTTTGATGTTGAAACCAGACTCAAAGCAGATCCCCAGCGTATCAATAAAAAAATGTATTTATTTAAGTTTTTCCTTTTTTAAGCTAATAAGCAGTCGACGTATCTTGTTGAATATTCAGAGCTGAATACTTTGAACGTGTTTTGAAGACGTGATCACACACAGTTGATTTTATTCTTTTCTCCTTGTTAAGTGTCTGCAGCAGGAGGCCTGAAAGAAACGAACCTTCACCGTAACAAGAATATTTTTTAGAACAGTGGCACAATTTAAAATAAATATCATAAAACACTTCTTTTAACAATAATCCTGAGACTGAAATCAAACATAACAACAGACTGACGGGGAAAAGCCTCAGCTGGTCTTCCCCCGTCAGGCAGACCAGAGATGGAGAGGTGAGTCCACGTGGATCCGTAGTCCAGCATGTCGGATTGTACACAAAGTTGAAGGAAGGAATGAAGGATATCTTGTGCTAAATGTTAAAGAATATTTCTGCTTTAGTACAACTTGGGTCTTATAACAACACAACAACATGGTGACGGCACCAAAAGGAAACCTGGTGGGATGCACGCCCGAGAACTACGGCAAGCATAGTGGGTCAGAGCTGAAGCAAGGCTCTCTAAACACGTTTTTAATGGATAGTTCAGAAAATAATTTTAATAACTTTTGTTGGTTTGTTTCCAACCTGTCTGAGAGTCCGACTGCTTGTGTTTAATCAGACCTCTTTTCAGGTTTAAACACTGTTCCCAGACCTCAGCTCTGAACAGTCAGTAAATTATTCTAATTATTGATAGAGGTGATGGATAAAATGACAAAACTAAAGCCCAGGTTGTAATAAAGGCTATAGATCCAACACTGCTGCCTCATCACATGACCCAGGTCCCATATTTGGGTCACCTGATGACGAGCAAACCCCAAAACTGTAGATCGGTTTTGTCAAACTTCTGGACAAATCAGAGAGAAAGATTCAGTCGAGTTCTGAAAAATACGAGTTTGATTCTTCCTGCCGTCGCAAGCGCTGCAAATTTATGTCACAAACATGTTAAAGTACAAATCTGCTGTCGGTCTGTGTTTTCTTACTGTCAACAAGGGCCATGAAAAACACAAACCAACAACGTGTCGGCCCACCTCTCAATGCTGTCTAACTTCCTGTCTGTGGCTTGCAGCTCAAAGCCCATTGGTTGCTTCTGAGGACATAATAAATCTTTAAAAACACCTCACAAACATGTAGTTTCACCTAAAAAGAAAAGGCTCCGGAAGTTATTAAAACAGCTGCTCACTGTGCTCACTTTTTATCAAACGTTACTCAAACAGGAGGAAACAGAGCGTTTGTGGGGACTATTTTCAGCGGCGGATGAATCCACATTTGGTGCTCTACTGAGTGTTTGTGGCACCAGCTCGGTGTGTGTGGGATTTGTCGACATTATTAAAGAATATCATCAGATTTGTGCTTTAAAATGCTGAAATAAAATCCAGTTTTTCACAATAAAAGCTGGTCAAACGGGAGTCGTGTGCTGTCGTTTCACCTCTGCAGCACCTCTGGTCTCAGAGTTCATCAATCTCACATCCTGAGATGCAACTGAAAAAATAACGGAAACTAATAATCACTGATGACTAATGGCAGAATAATTAGCCACCATTAAAATGTAGCTGACTAACAGTCAGAGGGCAGGAAAGCTGAATTCAGTCCATCCTCTGCGAAGCGTCCTCAGTCCAACAACAGACGCGTCGCGGCCCGTCGGGAGGTTTCCTCCTGTCAGTTTCAGGCCGGCTTCTGGGCCGGAGGGGTCAGAGGTCAGGGGTCAGGTCAGGTCTGAGGGTCCACTGCAGGGCCTGGAGGGGTTAGGAAGTGTCCTGATGGCTTTTGCGGGGTCAAGTTCGAGGGGAGGGGTCAAGTTTTGGGTCAACGGGTCGAGGACGGGGTCTCCTTGAGTGTTTCTTCTGGGTCACATTCAGGGCGGCGAGGGGAAGTTTGTACACGTGAAATGACCGTTTTCCTCAGGAACATACACTCACCTCATCAGAAACATTTTACCGGAGCTGAACTGACCCCCAACTTGACAAATATGGACTGAAATTAATTTTAATGAGACAAAATACTGCTGGATTTCACCGTTTAATGTAAAAAAGGGTCGTTATTCAGCAGGGCCGGGAAATACTGAGGCTCAACGCGTTATCATCCATTTCAGAAGGGACCGCCCCCGAACCACGCGATTGGACGACATCTGCGTCAGTCCACATTTAAAGGGCCGCTTCGCCAATTCTGCGCCTTAAAATCTGTTTATTAGTCAAACACTTGCATAATGTCGTCAGTGACTGGGCGGAGAGGCTCTGCCAGGCCTGAGAAAATAACCCCGATGACATCGCAGTGATGTCATCGGGGTCATCTCACCTTCGCCTTGGAGACGACAAATTTACAACAGAAAACCAACGTTACAAACTGGACGTGTTTGAAAGATGTGGGCGTTTCCCCGACTGGGACGGCCTAATCAAAAGACACGATCCAGCTGCATTCTGGGAAGTGTAGGAAAAGCTCTTTATGTTTTTTTTCCTGTTGTTTTTATGTCACACTTGCTTTGGCAACGTAAACATCAGATTCACCCCAGTAAAAGCCGTGGATTTGACTCTGCATGTTGATTTTTTATGGCCTTAAAAGAGTTCAAAGGATCAGCCTTTTAAAGCCTGCAGATTTACTGGTTTTCAGGCACCAATTATCAATTAAAAGAAACGTCATCCGTCGTTCTGAGTTACTAATTTGGGCCGACAAAGCACACAAACAGGGAATTTGATGGAGTTCCTAATTTAAGAAAAGAAAATCTTCCCGCCAACACTCGCAGGGCTCTAAATCTGGCACATGAGGACTGAAGGTTCAGGCCTGATGGGGGGTCCGAGGCGACCTGATGTGTTTTTTGGTCACAGAGTCAGCGCTCAGGCCTGCAGGGGCGACTGGGGGCCGGCCGGGTCGTGCAGCTTCCTGATGTGTTTCTTCAGGTCAAAGTTCCTGCAGAAGCCCTTTCCGCAGGTGGGGCAGGTGAAGGGCTTCTTGTCGTTGTGCGTGTGCATGTGGAAGGTGAGGTTGTACACCTGGTGGAACGCCTTGCTGCAGATGGAACACTTGAACTGCTTCTCCCCGCTGTGCGTCAGCTTGTGGTTCTTGTAGTTTCCTGCACAAAGTCAGAGGACGAGAAGTCGGATCAGGACGAGGAGGAAGAAGAAAAGCCGACGCGCTCTGACACAGAGAGAAACACTAAATGGTACGCGGCCATCACATCAGCCTGAGCCATTTTGATCCTTCAAAGTAAATTCATGTCTCAGGTTGCTGATCTTCAAACAGGAAGTCTTCACAGACTGTTTCACTGAAATAACTTTTAGAGGCAAACGATGCATCCTCTCACAATAAAACAATTTTAAAAACTCTTATTTCCTGTTAATCACCTCGTGACCCCTCAGATTTATCTTCTGACCCTCAGAATGGGACCCTGAAACTAAATGTGACGGACTTTAATTCAGCTTTATCAAATTGTCTGATGATGAATAAATAAATTCTGTTGGTGCTTCCTGCTCGGTTTGGAGTTCATCAGTAAGGCAGAGAGCTCAGAGCGATGCCTGAAGCCGTCTGAGAGTAAAACCTAAGAGGTCAGAAATCATCAAACTCCCAGTGTCTCCTCTTTTGCTCAGAAACCTTTCAGAATTTGCAGAATTAAGTTAATAAAGATGCTGTTTTAATGTCGCTGCACGAGAGCGGAACGAAGTCCTGACAGGACAATGAACCAGGAGGACGTATTCAGTGATTTAAGGGTACAAATGAGAGAAATTAGAGAATAAATCTGTTATTCTGAGCACACACATTAGCATCTTGCAGAATGATCAGTAATTTGAGGAGTCAGATTTAAAGATATTTAGCCTAAAAAATCTGAATCTGATCCAAACTGAGCTTCAAACTCAGAGGAGCTGAAAGAGCTTCAGTGCTTTCGTTCAGTTTTCAGGAGAGAAAACCAGCAGCAGCAGATAAAATGAGCTCCACCTTCAGCAGCTGCAGCATTAAAGCGTCAAATCCACCAATAATTATGATCCAATAATAAAATATGCAGCACCCAGAAGCTCAATTTAGAATGCAGGCTTTTACTCATTAGAGAGTATTTTTCCACTGTGGTACTGTAAATTTTACTTCAGTAAAAGCTCTGAATACGTCCTCCAGCCCTGCTCGGTGTGTTAAAGTCATCAATATTTGTCAAATGAAGTTTTGTTGATGTTTTTTTTTTAATATCTGATTTGTATTAATTGTAGAAATATTGTGTTACACAGCAGCTGCATTTAACGCTTCTCTAGTGTGTAGACTGAGATGAGAAACTGAGCGTTTCCTTCAGTTTGAAGGGATGGAAAAAAATCACTGCAAATTATTATTATTATTATTATTAT
>JBBMOE010000030.1:1844783-1867472 GCA_037975065.1 Chaetodon trifasciatus
AATAATAATAATACTGATAATAATAATAATAATAATAATAATAAGGATTATTGCTGAATTCGGCTTTCTTCCACTGAACATGTGTAAATATGTAAAGATGACGGAACAGATGTCACCTGTGCAGCATGAAGGGACGTGACGGTAACGTGACCAATGAACGGAGGCCTGCGGTGAGCGCGCGAAAAGAGCAGCGACGGCAGACAGAGAAGAGCCCACGAGCTGAGTGATTAAGAAGCGTGAGAGGAGGCAGCTGTCCACTGATCAACAGGAGAAACTGAGTGATGTGCAAACCACAGGGAGTGCAAATGCTTGTTATTATTATTATTATTATTATTATTATTATCTTGAACAAAGTGTTAATCTGCCCTGTTGTTTGTCTGCAGGCTTTATTAATCATTCAGAGCCTCTCATTCTTTCATTTCCTGTCTGTGATATTGATCTCTGGACTGATTACTTTGGTGCTCTTTGGTTAATTTTATTTTATGGTTTTATCTTTATTGACATCTGAAGTATATTAACTTATATTTTAATCCACAAACAATCTCTGTGTTTATAATCTCAATCTGGAAAAGGAGGAAATTTGCTGCTGTTCATCTTTAATTTAAAAAAAAATCATTTTGTAGATTTTACTTTTATTCTCACTTTCTTTTAATTAATTGGACTGTTTGCTGGAAGCCAGTCTTACTGTTGTCAAACCTTTGGAAGTGAAGCATTCAGGTCACATCATCCCGTCTAAATACTAACAGTTTGTTGTTTGTGGCTGTCAGGCTGCAGCAGCAGGACTCAGGCTCGTTTTCTGTTGATGCTCATTTTAAAGAGGAGAGAAAAGAACTGCAGCTGATGGACGACAGCCAGCGGACAGCTTCCCAGAGACAGAAAGACCTTTAAAAGCCTTGAAAAAGCTCCACAGGATTCAGGTGCAACGGAGGAAAAGAGGAAAGAACAGGGACCAATCGTGGTCCACCAAAACCAGAATATTTCTGTTTTAAGGAGAACCGTCTCAACCTCTGGGTGAATTTAAGAGGATTTAAGTGGCTTTTAAACTTGTAAACTGGTGATGCTGGGTTTCTAAAAGAGTCCATTGACTAACAGATGAAACAGGCTTTTTAAATTCACCTGAAACTTTTCATATTTAGGATAGAAATGGTTTAATTAGCTTTAACAGGTAGAAGATTAAGACATTTAAAGGCTGTTTGAGGGATAACTGTCCCATAATTAACATTAGAGTAAGCTCTGATGCTAATTCCTTTCAGAGTATCTATAAAATATTATATATAATAATAAAATGCAGAGTTTTAAAGGTTTTTACTGTTTTGATTGTTGGCGTTTTTTTTTAACAACAGAGAGTGAAAACAAAAAAATATTTAAATGTTTTTCTGGAGAAAAGTACTCCAATCTGCCTTTAAGTAAAGTAACAATAATGTAGAAATTATACTTGTTAAGTCCTGCATTCAAAATTCTACCTGAGTAAAAGTACTTAAGTATTATCAGTAAAACATACTTGAAGAATCCAAAGGCATGAACTCAATATGTCAAACAGCCATTTCAGACTTTAAGTATGGAGCCTTCAAGGTCCTCAAAGATGATGGATATTTTTTATCTTCTCCACAGAAGATAATAAATCATCACCATATATGATAAGATGGAAATTTATTTTTTCCCTGCTGTTAGTTTGATTCCAGGGAAATTTACAACTTCATCGTTCCTCTGAGTGCTCGACGGCCTCATGGAAATCCAACACTGGAGCTTCACTGAACACACCTGCGAGGGTCTGCACGGCCTTTAATCCGTAACAATGCTTCATGTTTAATTAGCTGATCAAATGTTTTACATGTAAAATAAAACTGAAGTGTGGTGAAGCACAGGACTTGACTGCAGGTCAGTCAAGCTCTTCCACGATAAACTGGGAACACGGCTTGTTCACAGAGCTGCCGGTGTGTGTGTGTGTGTGTGTGTGTGTGTGTGAGGCTGCACTGATGTCCAAATGGACAAACTGAACTGTTGTTTAAAGGTCCAGATATCTAACACATCATCGTATGTCTGCCACCATCAGAACTAAATGACATGAACCAAAGCAAACAGAGGCATTCAATTATGAAGACGGTGGTGTCCACATACTTTTGGCCATATATGTTTAAAGATAAGTTCAGTTTTCTTATATTAAAATTCCTCCCAGCTTAATGTAACACAACTACAAATATCTTCAATGTAAAAAAAAATAAATCATTTCTTTAAAACTGGCTGCAGGAGCAGAGTCTCATCTTACGTCTGACTGAGAAAAAGCCACGAGATGGAAACACAGGTGCTTTAAAAACACTTTTAATAGAGACACTTAGAGAAGACACCTGAACAAAACAGGTGCACAATAAGACAATATAAATATACTTCTTCTTTAGTTTTTGGCCTTTGAACTGCACTGACACAAACTGGATCGGACGCTTAAAACAAACAGCAGGTTGTTGCACACAGTCGATCGGAGGCCTACGCTGGATTTACAGGTAAAACTCGTATTTTCTCAACGACGACACGCAAACAGACGGTGGCGAATGAGGGAGCGGCGGCGACGAGGCGCTTCGTCCGCTCAGATTAAAGACATCTATCAGGTTAAAAACAGATCCGCGTTCTCCCGTCGGAAAAGTCCACAATGTTCCAGTTGGTTGGCGCGTTTCTAAGACTTTGATCGATGTTGGATATGATGCACATCAGGCGGTACGACCATATCACTCTACAGCTCAATATTATTCTTCACAACAGTAAATATCACAATGAATAGAAATGACAGCAGATCTACAACTACATCCACCCGTAGTCGTGAGTCTGAACATTATTCTCCGATCTCAGAGTTTCGCTGCAGTTTCAGCACTTTTTCCATCCTTCCTGTGGTGAAACGGACCTCGACGTAGATTCGTTTCCTGTTCACTGAACCAAGAAAACCGTTTCAGCAACAACCAAAGAGGAAATATTTCATTTTTTGCACCACCTGAGGACACCAGTCGTCGTTGGCGCTGCAGAAGGTTCAGATTCAGAAGCTGCAGCAACCTCTCGTCAGCGTGGAGTTGTTAAGACTTCTACTGCGAACACGAAGCCATCGAGTGCTTTCTGTTTTTGTTCTGAAAACTCAACACGAGTGCAAGACAAAACCTCGACGGACGATTCTGCAGAGTCGAAGTTAGCGGAAGTCCGATCAAACAGGTTGAAAACAAAGAAACAAAGTTACTCAAACAGAGAACAGTTGGGTTACCAAGTCCACTGTAAACACTCATTATAGTTTACAAAGCTGTTGGCAATGAGATATTATTATCCTTGAGGGTTTGGAGGAGTTTAAGTAAGTAAAACAGTGAAGTTTAGGAAAAATCTGGGTGGCGATTAACAAACACTGTCACTGTTTGGTCTGCAGCATAACAGCTGAATGCACAACACACTCATTTACCTTCTGCCTCACTGCATTAAAGACACACCGGGGCAGAAACTTTGGCATTGGATGTGAGCTGTGCACTGCAGATTTGTCCTCCACGAACGGGCTGAAGAATGGTGATATTGGTCGGACTGTTGGGCCGTTCAATCTGTGCATCCAGAGCGACTTCAATACAAACTACTGGGCACAAAACTTCACCACTGACTCCTGATTTTCTTCAACTTCCACTAGAAGGTCAACTTTAAATAAAGATCTGAACATAATGAGCAGATTTCCATGAAGCGTCCGGGGCTCAAAGAGTAGCTAATGTAGCTAAGTATGTTGCATTGTGGGTAACAACGTCCTCCGACCTAAACAACAAAACATCGGCTGCTAAAACAGCTGATCAGTGTTTTCCAATACGCCACCTCAAAGGTAGAGGCCAGATTAAATTTAGGCAATTAAAGCTACTTGGTTCAGTTTACAGGAAGCTTGTGTTAAACTGGACAGTTTCTGTGGGTTGGAGTGAATTTCAGTATCTGAGGATGTGGGCAGGATTTTTGATCTCAACTCTGATTCAAACACTCAAATCAAATAGGTAACAAAGACGTGGCGGTGGATATCGTAACTTTGATTAAAACAGTCAAACAGAACCTTAAAATTCCAAGCTTCCCGTCAAATACAGATCTGACGGTGCTGCCGTCGGCAAAGTGATGTAAAAGGAGGCTCAGACGCTCAGACGAGCCTTTCACGCTTCCAACAATCAGCTACAACTGGATGAAAACGAAGCAGGAAGGAGCTGCACTGACGGCCGTCGCTCAGCTCTACTGTACAAAGTGACATCAATTAGAGTATGGCTGCACGTGAGAGGAGGGCGGGATTTCCTGTCCTGCAGGTGAGACGGGGGGACGGGCTTTGTCTCGGCGCCGTCCAGCACCGTGTCCTTCAGATGCCTCGCCCCGACTTCCTCTTTGTCATACATTCTCATGCGTGTACGTGTGCGTTCCAACACGTATGTACAGCGGTGTCCAGGTAACGAGCATGTGGCAGGTGGGTAAAAGGAGGGCGGGGTGTCACTACCTGAGGGTTCGTCCTTACCTGATCAGGACCTTCAGCCACCATGAATGATGTGTCACCTCGACTGCACATGTGCACCTACGGCACATGCCTTGTATAGCCCTAAAATATGATACCATAATATGATTTCACATTACTTTCCCCGACAGGTTTTCAGTTTATAGATGAAATGAGATCTGTGGCTCTTAAGTTTAGAAAGGCTTCACCTTTTCATCGACATCATCAGGGAAGTACTGAGCAAGGGACCAAAAGCATTGTTGGATTTTGGTCTTTTCACGGCATTTCTTAAGAATAAATATTACACAACAATGCCGGCCCTATCCTTTGATTTGTGAAGATGATCTTGTCCAATACACTATAAAGTTTCATGTTTTCTTTTCCTTCAGTGATAACCTTGTTTCTAAATCAAGAAGTCAATACAGAAGTCTGAGTGGAGTTCATGGTTAGCTGTGTTGCTACGCAACTGCTGGATGACATTATATATATTTGATACTACTGCTACTGTTACTGTAATAAATGACGATAGTAATGACAGAAATATCTAATTATTTGTTATTAATTATTTTCATCACCTAATTGTATTTCTGTAGTAACAGCTGTCTAAATGAGTATGTTGGCTGTTGGTAGCAAGATAATGTTAGCTATTAAGCTAACGTCAGCCAGCTTATGTCAGGTTAAATTCATAATGGGGGACATAACAATTCAATTCATGATACAACTGCTGGATGTATTTTCATCCAATATGGACCCTTTTCAAAAAATTCTATTTTAATTAGTAGAGTTTAGTAGAAAATGCAATTAACCACACGACTCATTAGCTAACATTAGCACGGCCATTCAGCCCGCCAACCGGCTTTCTAATTCTTTTGTATTTTCTTATTTAAAGATATTTATTGACAGTAGTTCCAGATCTAATCATACGTTTTGTATTTAGTGAATGCTGTTAAGTGCAGTAAAGTTTGGCAGAGAAACTGACTGAAGAACATGGCTTGCTAGCTGATGTTAGCATAATTTGTCATGGCTGTTTGCCCAGGTGGCAGGCATTCATTTGTGTTCATTATGATTAAATTACATTAGTCAACTACAGATTTAGTTTTGTTGTAGTTTATATTTAGTTCATGCTTTGATCATTGAGCGAAGAACATCTGTAGATGGTGAGCGCTAAATGTTGGCTAGCTACCCGGTGTTTGCGCTAGGCTTCCATGTCGAGCCAGTTTTTCATTTCTGCTCATTGATCCAAATCTTATTTTAGAGTATTTTTTGACTTTAGTTTCAGCTGAAGTTTTTATTAACTTAGTGGAGTTCGGTGGAGAGCATACATCCACAACACGGCACACTAGCTAACGTTAGCATAACCTGTTCGGTTTTCAGCAATCTTGTTATGCACCTGTTGATCTTTAGCCTCAGTTTTGAAGTGGGCCGAGTTCAGTCGAGGTCACAGATCGTTCATTTCAATGGAAGGTCCTGATCCGTTGGAGAGGATGATAATCAAGCAGTAACAGAGGGTGTGACGGTCTGTTTAATCGTCCTCCTCGTCGCTGTCTCTCATGCTGATTCCCTGCAGGCCGTCTCCCGCCTTGACGGCCGCCGTGGCTTCCTCCACCGTCAGCCGGTTGTAGATGGTCTCGTAGCTCTTGTTGTTCAGTGTGCCATCCAGGACGCCCTGCAGCCTGAAGTCACGGTAGGTCTTCTGTTGGTGGGAGGGTGGAGGGGTAGAGATAGGTAGAAGGAGAAAGGAGGGAAAAACAGAGAGCATCTTAGGAATGCAGCGAGCGGGAGGAGGCGGCTGCCGCTCGGACAAAAGCTGGAAGATTGAGGCTCAAGGACGAGTCTTTATGTGTCGGACTGGGAAGGCAGACTGAGGCATCTGAGGGGTTTTTACCTTCAGTCAGAAGCCATTATAATTCCTTGTCTCGTTGCTTTCAAGTTAAACTCGCACGTCTCTGTACATTAGCAAACTATGAAAAGACAAAAGCGGCGAGCAGCAGCGCACAGTTGAGCAGTTTTCTCTTTCGTGTCTCGCCACCTCTTCACACCGCCGCTGCTGCTTTCAAGGACACTTCAGTGTGGTCTGATTTGTCTTTACTTTTCCTTCTTTGCCTTCAATGCCTGTTCTGACTGTTTTTACATGAATAAGCCACAATTTAAGATGCTTTTTTAAATTCAGTTTAGCCAGTCTCAGGCTCATTCATGGCAGCTCTTTTCAAACAGCGAAGAAAAGGAGCCTTCGAACGTGGTGGGTAAAAGTAACCTGTCACCCAGAACGACAAACACGCTCCTTTTTCACAAATGTGCATCTCAGCACTCATTCGTAGTTTGACAGTTCTGACAGAAGTTCTGCTCTCTCGTGATGTTTTTGCATTTCTTTACCTTCACGATCTTGATGAGTGTTTTCAGCTGGTACATGTGGAGCTGAAGGTCCAGTCGGTCTGTCAGCCAAACACACACAGCCTTCGTGGAGCCGGTGTACCATTGCTGTGAATATAGCAAAAACACCAATCAGAGTACGGCTGTGAAAAGGATAAACTTATTTAGGTAGCGAAAACGGTGAAATCAGTATCCAAACTGTCAGCTGAGAACATCCATCACAGCTTCCAGACCTGCTTCCTGCTTCACCTTCTACCTTTATTTCCATACCTGTGCTCACACACTTTTCCCGCTCAATGACGGAGCGTCAACAACATTTCAGGAATGCTCACTCGCACTTTGACCTCCGAATAAAGTCATTCAGATGCTACAGATGGACTGTTGGTGTGTTTCCAACCTGACTGTCGAGCGATCTGTAAGGTCTCATGTTTTCTTTTCCTCCAATGATAACCTTGTTTCTAAATCAAAGAAGTCAATACAGAAAAGTCTGAGTGGAGTTATCTTCATGGTTAGCTGTGTAGCTTCACAAAGAGAGAGATATATATATATTTTTTTTCTCATGAATGTCATAGTTAACTCGCGATTAATCACAAATTAATCGCACATTTTTATCTATTCTAAATGTCCCATTAATTATCATTTTAATACTCTTATCAGCATGGAAAAGTGGACAGGTTTGCTTTGTGCAAATGTTTTTACTGAAAACAACAACGTGTAGTGTTTTATTTCACACTAACATTCTCACTTTGAGCAGTCATTCACATCTGAAGCAAAATCTCACAATTTAACAGTCAATAAACAGATGACAAAAAATAAATACTTGGTTAGAAAAAAGCTCCTTCAACAACCCTTTCTAAGGGATCAAAACAGGCTGATACAAGATAAAGTGACACAGTGCACATCATTGTAAACTAGGACTCAGCCTGTAGTGCAGTTAAACCAGGCTTAAACTTTCCTTTCTTAAGTGTCTTTGAACATACGAGCAGTCAGACTGTACTGCTCTTCTGTTTGTTCACCAGAGGCTGATCAGCCCAGCCTCTTATTTCTCTGCACAGAGAATGAACATTACTGGGCTGTGGCTGCAGTCAGCTTGTTCTTAAGACGTCCACTGTCACCTGGTTTTGACAAGGAGGCGGCGGAGAATTCGCATTAACCGTGTGTTTAACCATCAAGTGGTATTTCAGACTGGATGTGCTGCGGTGATACGGACCCATCTGGTAACTTTCTGAAACTAAACTTTCCATTCAGAATCTTGTTCGCATCCGTTTCGGCGTTTCACGCTCGACATCCACACAAACCGCTAGCCTACTTTTTTACAGCTAGCGAGCAGGTGAGACCAAACACGTGAAGCAATGCTCAAATTGGGGTTGTTTGGTATTCACAGCGATACACCTAGTGGACATTAAAGGAACTGCAGTCTAACGTGCGCAGGAAGTGACATCAGACCACCAGGAACCAGCTGAAAGTGGCTCCATTCACCCTCCTGAGAGCACCACGAGCTGTTTTTCAATGAAAACCAGAATCAAACTGCATTTTTCTTCCCACAGCTGGAATATCCATAAATAAAAACGACATCATGTTAATGCCGCTAAAGCTGCTGCAAGATCAGTTTACGCCCGTCATTCCTGTGCGAGAGGACTGCAGGTGAACGCCGTTGGCTTGCTGGCAACCTCTGAAATGCTTCGCTTCAGTCACTCTGACGACGCTACAACGCAAGGTCAAAGGATGTGCAGCATCAAAACAGCAAAACTCAAAGAGGGTAAAACATTCACTTATTCAAAGGTACCAATTTACTGGAAAACTCCTGAATGCTGCATGTAAAGGGAAGAGTTCACGGCTCAGGTTTGACCTCCAGAGAAGAAAAAAAAAAACTCAGGTCTTTGTAATTTTCATTAAACACTCTTCCTTCACACCTTCCACCACCAGGCTACAGCTGCAAGGAAATCAAACGCACCTCTTCTCACCTGAAGAGCGATCCTCACTTAGAGCAGCATTCAGCACTCCGCTGGTAAAATGCACACATCAGGTGGCTTTATTCAGCGAGCAGTCAAATAAGAATACCCGGGGAAATTGCTGTGACACAGTAATGACCCGTAATATTCAGATCTGCTTTAAGAGCCGCTGGCGGACTTAATTTCACACCGACAAGAACTGTAATTACCTTCCAATTTAAGAGACAAAAACAGTCCAAAGGGTGTTCCACGCACTTGACAAAAGCCAAAACACGTCCGTGCTCATTCGGGGGTCACGCAAATATTTGATTCCATCCATTGTGGGAACGACCTCCGACCTCCTTCGCACCGACTGCTTGTAATTATGTCAAAGTAATGAAGCGGTTTTTCACCCGATCTGAGTTATTAAGTGTCGACTGATCGCAAGAGAACCCGCGTTAGCTCTCAAATGAGGACCTGAGCTGAATCTCAGGCCCTGGTTTCACGTCTTTTCTGTCCGGGGAGAATAAACGCAGAGTGTTTGCCATCACAAGTCCATCAGCTTTTAATAAACGGGGTGAAACAGCAGACGAAGGACGATTTAGAGTCCTGACTGCAGTTTCATCTTTTTAATTTGGACACTTTGGCTTTAGTGACATTGACGTGTTGTGTGTGATCTTCTGTTACTGTTTCATATTAATGAGTGATTTTCAGGTGTATTCTTGTTCTCATTACTGACAGAAAACCCCCTCTGAGTGGGTGGGTTTTGTTTGATCGACGGCTGAGTCAAAGGGGGCGGAGACACGCTGTAAATCCACTTGTTGTGGTAACGTAGCATTTTATCAGCTGCAACAAACATTTAGCATCTAAACCTGCTAACCACCTCTGCGGCTAAAGCTAGCTAGCAGCACAAACAGTAACTGCAGACCGTGTGTGTTCGAGCTCAGACTTCTTTCCTCTTTGTCTCCGTAAACTGATGAAAAAACGTGACGTCTTCGACATGAGCTCAAACTTTTTCTGAAACCTGAAACATTTTCAGTTTGTGCAGACGTTCACGCTGCGAGGGTGAATTTGCATGAGACACCTGGTCTAAGATTAGCTTTACGTTCTGTTTGAACACACCTGATGCAATAAAGTACACTAACCCAAGAGCTGCACATCAGCACTTCCACCTTCCTGTAAAATAATGTGATGAATTGTTTTCTGTTTTTCGTTCTTTTGATCAGATCTTAATGTAAAACACTTTTTGTGTGAAATGTTCCTCATGAGGATACGGTGTGACTGTGGTGAAAGCAGGAGGCCATCTGAAGCCACGTTCTTCATCCCTCCTCCATCATCTTCTCCTCCTCTCTCCACATTAAATATTTCCACGCTGGAGTTCGACTCGCATGCTAATGAGCTCACCGAGCTAACAGATGCTCGAGGATGTTGAAATTACTGGGTGATATCTGCTGCTCCTGTGATGATTTCCTTCTCTTCTCCTCCTCCTCCTCCTCCTCCTCCTCTTCCCTCTCTTCACCCACTCAGTGAAACGTTTATTTGACTTTACGGGAGGCGAGTTTCCTTGAGGCGGCTAATCAGCCGTCTGACGGCCGCCTCGCGCGTCGCGTTAACTGACGTGGAAATTGAGTACGAAGACGCTCCTTAATTGAGCTGATTAGAGGACGAGAGTGAAAACAGATGGAGGGAATATGTGGAGGACGGAGGGTGGAGGCACAGCACTGTGAGTCTGCATTAGTCCTGTCAAACAATCTCCACATGACGAATGGAGGGTGCTTCCCTGCTGGTGCCGCAGTAATGATGTCATTTACACACTTCACACATATTCTGCATGTCGACAAAAAAAAGAAGCAATTTTGTGAAAATTAAAAGTCATTTTTACAATCAGGTCCTAAAAGCTTATTTCCTTGCATAAAGAGTTGCAGTAAAATGAGGTTCGTTGTTGTCATTTCTTCGATTCAAGCATTGAGATCGGCTTCATGCGAACTTGTTTCAAGAAGGTTTCGTTTCTAGAAAATTCTAGAAACGGCGTCCTGACTGTAGCTTCGTCCAATGAGCTCCTAAAACGTCACGTTCCGACCTGGAAAAACTGTTTGCGTGAGTGTTTTGTCACTCTGACACAGATTTCCGAAACATTCCTGAACGTAAACAAAACCGCATCGAGACGAAGATCTTTAATCCTGAACGTTTCATCTCGTCTGAAAAGAAACGTTCTGAAGGCTGAATCTGACTTTTCTTTACAGCCTGCAGCTTCATCCTTGTCAGCTGCTTCATCAAGGTGATTTAGCTCCTAATGTGAAGAGGATGGAGCTGTGTGTGTGTGTGTGTGTGTGTGTGTGTGAGGGCATGTATTACACTCCTCATCCACACAAAGGCGTTCCCCGGTGAGCACTTGTGGACAAATAGACGGCGCGGCACATGCGAGCACGCACACGGCCAACAAAAACCGCGGACGTGTTTACGGCCGCGTGCTGTTGGCCCACATCTTCGTCCTGTTCTTCATCACGCCGCTCGCGCTAACAGCCTCTCCTCTTCTTTGCGTCCGTCGCTGTCGACAAACCGTCTGGTTAAAGAAAAGGCGCCTTGAATGAATTTGACATCGACTCGCTCAGACGCACGTAAACAAGACAATTGCATACCCATAATGCTCCTGGCGGGGGGCCTGAAGCTGCTGTATGAACACAGGGTTTACTTTCTTTGTTACACACTAACTGCATGTGTGTATGTGTGTGTGAGTGTGAGTGTGTGTGAGTGTGTGAGTGTGAGTGTGTGTGATGCATGTTGAAGGGCCGAGCGCAGACACTTTGAGGCCCCGCTATCACCTCCTCCTCGGTGCATGACTGGGCGCTTCTGAGCTCCATTAGACTCATTCTCCTGAACCCCCCACACACTCTTAACACACACACACATGCACACACACACACACACACACACACACACACACACACACACACAGATCATCACAGCACAGCTCCAGCCTCAGCCACAATACCCCGAACCCTCAGAGGAGGCGGCAGGTGGCAGAAATCCATCGCTCGGCGTCGTGCTGCTAATGTGTACGAAGGTCTGAGCCGCCATGTCCGCTGCATTGACTCACGGCAGCGAGCTGAGGCGTGTTTGGCAACTCGGCACTAAAATATTCTTATAAATCTGAATCCTGGAGGGGGGCGGCCGGCGGAGAAAACGGACAGCGTGGGACGAAGGGGTGGATGGATGGATGGATGGTCGGGCGGAGGAGGTGTTTGCAGCTCCTGCAGAGCGGGCCGACGGCTCGCGGTGTTTCCTAAGTGATAAACAGGTCAACAGAAGCAGCCTGTGTTTTCAGCCTCCAAGCGACCTGCTGCTGCTCTGAAGCTGGAGAATCAAAGCTCTCACCAACAGCACAAACACCTGACTGTGAGCTCCATTTGTAACGAGTTTTATGAGCCCGGCACCAGCATTTAACTGCTGTGCATCTCATGAAAGGATCAGGTACAATAAAACCTCACTGTCACATTTCCATATGAAGTGCATCTGCAGCCACTTTCAATCTGTGCAAAGGAGAGAAAAAAGAAAACACGAGATGTGTGCTGAGCGACGAGGCGGCTGCAGCCTTCCTCGCATCGACACATGAAACCAACAGGAACGTCTGATTTCCTTCATGTTTGAGCTTTGACTGCTGATCTTTAAATTACATCTAAATACAGCAGCTAAACCCCTCAGTGTGTTTGCTGTTTACCTGCAGCAGGTGTTACTGGCACGAGAAAACAAACAGCGGTCGATCTAAGTGTTGGAACGCAACCAATGCCGTCACGTTACAGGTGAGTCCTGAGTGTTAAATCCTCCACTTCAAGTGAAACTCGACCCAAATCTGTCCTTTGAGCGTCGAGCACTCCGCGACTTGAGAGACGATTGTCAAACGTTTGTCGCTCCGCAGAAAGTGAAAGTGATTTAAAATGATGACAATATTTCACGGCGGATAAAAAGCAGAAAGGTTTTCCTGCAGTATTTATCTGAGCGAGAGGAAGCGTTCCTCCTCAGCGCGGTTTTGTCTGACGAGGCCGTGAACGCAGCGCGCGGGTCAACTCGCCTGGAGAATCACTTATCGACCTTTATTCTGTTTTTATGTCCTCGGGCTCGGATCCGCTGCGGCAGAGCTGACGGCCGGCTGACGGGAGGGAACGCACCGCCGCCGTTTCCGCTCTCGTTAACCTTGCACGGGTTCGCTTTTTGTCACAAAAAGCGCGTTTCTGAATATTTCATCGGCAGGTCACGGCTGGCAGGTCACGCCTTTATAAACACTGAGAAAGCCTGTTTTAATCTTGTTGTCACATCACATCTTGAGTCAAGAAGACATTACGGTGTTTAGCTTGGTTGCAATGTTTTACAGCCCCTGAAAAAAAAAAATCTGTTTTATCCAAATTTTATATCTAAGTCTGCTGTTTTTTTTCTATAAAAGAAGGCTTCAAGCACACATCTGTAGGTACATGACAAAGCTCAGGTGTGCTCTGCAGGGCTCTCGTCTCTTCACTGAAACATGGGAGAAACTTTAAATGACCTGATGGGAAATAATTAGTCTGCATGTACAACAGCTGTCGTCTGCACTGCGGTCCAGCAGAGGGCGCCTTTAAAACTAGCGAGCAAAGCTACGCTGATCGAAACGTTAGAGAGGCAGCACGTGGAAATCCTGTTGGTCCTACGCTGTCGCAGGCTAAATTACCAACAAAGAAGGTTCGTCCACTCCGTAAAAAGCAGCTCTGTTAATCTAAAACCTCATAAAATCTGAGGATTCATCCGCCAGCTGCAGCAGAAACAAGCACAGCGACAGCGTCATGTGTGTTTTCTGTATGGAAGTTCGTTACGAGCTTTTATCACAGTTTGCAGGCCGCCGTCCTGTTTCACCTTTGACCTTGTGTGCTTCCTGTATTTCTATGCACAGTCTTCCTGTGAGATGACGGATTATTATCGACATTCCCGTGTGCCCACCTTCAGTTTGACCTCCAGATGAGGTCGTTTGGAGAAACAGACAATCAACAGTCAACAACCAACAATCCGCCTTTTATTGACATCACGGCGTTCACAGATCTCAGCCACTAACTCGTGAATTCGGTGTAAGCTTTCAGAATCGGCACTCACGTCAAACACCTTCTCGATGTACAGCTCGTCGTTGACGCGGTCTCTGAGGATGTCCTGGTTCTGCCGTACGAAGGTGATGTAGGTGTCGGCCAGATCCATCCCCGGTTTCTGCAGGAGAGAGGACAAAGACAGGCCTGAGGACGACTCCACGAGGGACAACAACTGTATCATATCATCACAGCTGAGTGTTCATGGAGCTCATTTCACTGCATCCATGCTGCTCATGAGCTCAAATTACACTGCAGGGAGCGCATCAGCAGACCGCTGCATGAACACTGAACAACAGTTTTCTTTACAGTGACATGGAACAGACCCCAAATATTAATGTCAACAGGAGAAACATACAACAATGCACTACAGGCTGAAGTCTTCCATCCCTCTGACTCGCTGCCCACATCACAAACGACCAATCAGAGCTTTGCAAGCAGCACACTCTTTGTTTTTCACCTCCACTGATCGTCAACCTCATGACAAAGACAACGATTAGATATTATGAATGTGACAACTGCGTCCACTCTCTGACACAGATCATCGCTGTGCGCAGTGATGGAGGAACGTCTTCAAGGAGAGTCTGAACATGTCCATCATCCACATGTGGACGATCCACGACGGGCAGCTTTTCACCTCACCTTCGCAGAGCTCATACTTCAGATACAACCACCGCACATATGGGATGAAATTAGCTGCTAAACTCAAGCAGCGATTTTACAGTAAAAACACATAATTTGAGGGATCACACCAGGGCGTAAATGACAAAACTATATCACAGAATCGACCGTGAGAGCAAAACTTTTGCACACCTGTGGATCGACAACGGGTGAACAAAGCAGAACAAAAGACTCCCGCACACGGTCGCCTTCAAACGCAGCGTGAGACATTTAATAACGACGTTTCCGTGCCTTCGTCAGGTTATGAGACTATGATTTATTAACAGCAAGACACCCACCAGACTCTGCACACGTTTCCTGTGTGTTTTTGGATAACTCTGGTTTACACTTCAACAACACAGGGAGCAAATGTTCGGCATCACCTGCTGCTTCTCGGGTGAAAAGGAGAAAAATAATAATCGACCTTCTCTGTGTTGGGAGTAACAAGAAGCTGCTGGAGCTGTTACACCAGAGGAAACATTAACCGCTGTGGAAGCAGCTGTTTGTTTGGCGGGGAGAGGCCAGAGGCAGGAGAAGTGGGTAAAACCCTTTTCATTCACACTCCCTGTTGTCAGGGGAGATTACAACTGTAATGCTTATTGTAATTGCTTTGACATCTTTCACACCCGCTTTCCGTGAGCCGGCATGCGTCAGCCCCGGGGGGGCTGCTGTTCTGCCACAGCGCTGCTGAGCATGGCACGCCAGGTCCCCGTGGAAAAACAAGGAAACGGAGCCTCGAGAAATCCAGGCACCTTTTGGCTTCGCTTAAAGGCAAAAAAGCAGGTTGGAGGCCGATTATAAATTTGGGATTGTGACCTTTTGCTCATCAAAGACAACACAGAGGAAACACAAACTGTCACATGCTAATCTCGACCGTCAACTCCGTCTCCTAATGTCTCAGCATCAAATGCCGAAATGTGTGACTTGACAAGCGAAGAGGCGGCTGTGGGAAAGCCAGGTAGCTCGGACGGCTCCTTCTCCTCTCTCTGCTCTCATTTTTGATTCATAGGTTCACATAAATGATCCCGAACTGTTCTGTTTGGTTTCCCGCAGTCGTGAGCGTCTGCGAGGCAATGCTTCACATGAATTTTCATTTGTCTGCCACAGTCCGTGCAGTTCCATCCGCCCACACACACCTGATGTACAAGAGCTGAAATAATAAGTTCATTAATTAGCTGAGAGACAGAAAATCAATCGGTAACTACTCCAACGATCAGTGACTCGTTTAAGCGCTGACGACTTCCTGCTTTTCTCTGTAGCGTTAAACAGTAGCTGTTCAAGCGTCCTCTGACACAAAGAGTCCAGCAGCTGTTTGACACCACAGACAGTGACAGACCGACATCAGAGACGCTCAGCTGTAATTCAGACGGACCGCCGGACAGACTCCAGGGGTTAAAGTGGGGTCACATGGCTGCGAGGGGATCTGGTGTAGGTGTGGGAAAAGGACGGGTGGTGTAAGCGTTATGTTCAACCAGAGGGAGGAGGGGTCAGGCCTGGTGATTGACAGGCCTGTCAGAATCACCCATAATCCTCTGGGGCGAGTGGAGAAGCGAGAGTCTGGCAGATCGAGGATCAGTGTCGAATGACGATTAGAAACTGTCTGACTGAGTGTTTCACAGGACGTCACGTTGTCTCTGGTCTGCACGGCGTTTTCCATCATTACCGGGACGTTTTCCATCAACGTGTTCAGCTCTGGAGATAATGGAGGCGATGAGCTTCAATCAATTTTGATCTCAAGAATGACTCAAGCAGAAAGCCGCATGTACGCACTTTTACCTCTAATCAAAGTCTGGACTTGACAGAAGGCTGAAAATAGGATTCTCAGCCTTAGTCGACATGTAAACACATATTTCTAGAAACAGGTTTTTTCCTTCTTCCTTCAGAAAAAAATCATGTCCACACAAGCACTGTTTATAAAAAGTATCTGTAAGAAAGTACAAAAACACAACTGAAGCGCTGTCAAGAGACAACAGACGGTGAAATAACCTAAACTCCATATAAACCCAAAATCTATTTCTGGGAGGCCACCTGCAACTACAGCTCCGACCCCTGCGGTCTATCTGTGGAGACCCTGTAGCTGCAGGACATGCCTACCACATGGCACACCCTCTGAATGGTTAGCTTTAAGCACCAAAACTTGTTAGGGTTAGGAATGACTCCCACGATGGCTGTGATGTGCAATTTCATGACCGTTAGTTTGTGTCGTGGGAAGCAGTGACCTCTGTCTCGGCTCTGCTCTTCACTGAAAGCGTTGCTGTAAATGTTCGTTTAGTTTAAAACTCGTAAAAAGTCCTGTTAGCGAGGTTAGCGCCAGCATTGTTTCGGTCACGTCTGCCATCAGACAAACTCTCCTCGTGTTTCTGGGTGTCTTCACCCTGGAAGGACTTTTCCAAACGCTTCTTTTTCAACAAGCTAAAACTGTGTTTGTATGTGGACGAAAAGCCAAAACGCACAAACAAAAGCTACGTTTTAGAAAAACACCCGTGCACGTGAGGACGCTACGCATGTGAACCCTTCACGTTCGCGCATTGTTGGAAATAATCTGAAGACTAAAATCAACTTTTCAGGCTACTTTTATCTGCTTTTTGACAGTGAATCTCGTTTCTATAAATGAGGCTTCTGTTGTTTCAGGAGTCGACTGCCTTCAATGAACGGAGCTGGAAAATGATGTGCACGTTAGCGCTAATGCTAACATGAGTTCAGGGGTCCATATACAAGTACAGGGCCAAAATCAAAAGACCAACTTTTAAACATGTGTCGGCATGAGTGTGGACGGCAAGAGGAAGTCTGTCCTGACACTGTGTGTGTGTGTGTGTGTGTGTGTGTGTGTGTGTGTGTGTCACTGGCAACATATTACTACCCTTGTTGTCACTTGAGACATCAGTTTTCGCCCTCCATCCCCTTCAGGCTTAGCCTCAATCATTTCCCTCCCTTTTCTCTCGTTCTGACGAGGTGACAAAGCAGCGTGACAGATCGGAGACGCCGGCACAGTTCCAGCCGCCGAGATTAAGACTTTAACACGAGAGGAAAGAAAGAGGCAAAGAAAAACAGCGAGAAGCAGCTCGCCGCTCTTGTCACGCTCTCCTTCGCTGTTTCTTCACTTGTAGCTAAGTACCAGTAATCCCCTCCGCGCCTGGATAATGGCCGCCTGGTTGCTCGTCAACATTTGACAACAAAAAAATTGAGAGTGTAAAATTAAACGCCGTTCCTGCTCGGATGCAGACAGGGAGGGGTGGATGGTTCGAGGGGGAGGGGGAGGCAGGACGGGCCCGTTAATGAGCGGTTAGCGGGGGAGGGAGGCGGTGAAATGCCAGGTAATTACACACCGCGACCGGCCTCGTTTCCTGCCCGGGATTCATTTCATTCCTGCCAGGTGCACGATGTGTGTGTGCAAATATGTGTGTTTGCACGTCACAGCAGAAAGTCCCACTACAATTTAAAATAACTGTTTACGATGAAAAAACATCGTTTCTCCGTCCGCACAGCTGCCGATTCATCGACAGACACTCGTTAAACTTCCGCTGATGACGGAGCTCATTTATTCTGACGTGTCCATCAGCATCCAGAGTGACCGTTCATGTCACTTCAGACTAAAGGCTCGACTCATAATCACGCAGCAGGAGCCACATGCTTGGTTTCACTGACAGCTGACGGGATTATTTCACATTTTCAGACGTGCTTCCTGTTGATAATAATTCTCTGGTGTAACTTTAGATTCAAACATCAGAGTGTTGCAGTAAAACGGACGGCCCTGACGAGAGTTAGTTAATATATTCTGAAGTCTTTCTCGGAGCTTCGGCCCTCAGACGAGTTTGCAGCGGCCCTGCAGGACCGTGTTGGTCCTGCGATGGTAAAGAGCCAGTGATGCTGATCTCTCTTCCAATGTTTGTGTTCCTGCGTTGCCAGCGTGCATATGTTCGATACGAGCATGTGTGGCTGTCAGTCACTGGTGTCTTGGCTGTTCAGGCGTGAGGATGTCAGACCTGCTGAACACGTGTGAGTCAGTGTGAGAAACACACTGAACGACTCCAACCCTTCACAGTATCGGTACTGCAGTATTACAGCACTTCACTACAAGTACAGGTCCTGCACTGAAAGTAAAGAAGGAGAAGTCTCTTCTCTTCTCACTGGGTACACCTGTGCACCAGGTGGGAGCTACAAAATACCATGAAAATTATACAAGAAATGGCCACATTAGATATATTTTTAGTCATTTGTAAAAACATACGAATATAATCTTGATCCAGAAAGTACACCCACTGTGCCACTGACGCAGTAGCTTATATTTAATGTTATGGTGATAATAATAGCTACATGCTGGGATACTAAAATTACTTCAGAATTACTGTTAAAAATAATTAT
Organism: Chaetodon trifasciatus; assembly: GCA_037975065.1. NCBI lineage: Eukaryota > Metazoa > Chordata > Actinopteri > Chaetodontiformes > Chaetodontidae > Chaetodon > Chaetodon trifasciatus. The sequence goes on from JBBMOE010000030.1 coordinate 1,863,677, forward strand.
TATTAAAATAAACATGTGGCTGAAAGTCAGTATCTCCTAACAGCTCTCAGTGTTCACCTCTGAACTCACGTTAGCTAACATTAGCTTCAATAAGCTAACAAAAAAGTCTAACTGAAGGATTCAGACTGTTGTTTACTATCCGTTACCGTTAGCCGTCAGTCAGCACTCGACCGCTAACTAGCTTACGGTGACCAGATGTCTCGGTCTGTCCGGGATTGTCCCGGTTTCAAGCTGGGTGTCCCGAGTCCCACCAGATATCACTAAAACACTAAAATGTTCCAGCTTTCAACATTAACTACCAGCACACAGCTGGTTAGCAGGTTAGCTGTGTTGGTGGCTTCTAAAGAGCTCCAGGAGGCATTACTGCAGTAACACGCTCTGGATCAAACTTTACAAAATGCCCCAAAGAATCCAAAGTAAAATTACAACTTATTAAGAAAATTCAATCACTTCAAAGTGACCGTAAATATCTGAAGCACGTAAAATACAAAAGGACAAAGGAACCAGTTTCACTTGTCAGATAATATAAAAGACATGCAGAAAGTCTCTGAAATGTAAACACTGGAGGGTAAAAACTCATGTTATCGTGACAAGGTGGGGGGAGGCGGAGCTGGCCAGCGAGGCCGCTCAGAGGCCCCGCCCCCTGCTCTTCATCCCACCTGGAAAAGAGGCTTACCTGCGTCAGGTTCCCTCCACACAAAAGACCAAAAGGCCGAGGTAGCGGTTACATTATAATTTCAGGGGAGGAGGCAGCTGAGGAGGAAGTCTGGACGGGAACCAGAGGGCATGATGGGATAGGTGGGATGTGCCGCGGCGGGGCAGCGGATTAAGGAGGTCAGGTGAGACTGTTGTGCTGCTCTTTATCTCAGCTGTTCAGGGACTCGGTTTAGGATGTTCTCACATCTGTTTCAGGCACGTTTTCATCAAATCTAACGTTAAATAAGCAAACGTTAAAGATGAATTCTGAGAAAACATGCGACGGAAATCCTTATTTCTGCTTTAAATCAACACTCTGTACTGCTGATTTAGTCATTTTAAATGGAGAGACAGAACAAACGAAGGCCTGGTTGAAGAAACCAGTAAGAGGAAAACACATCAACACATCCTGTACCGTCTCATCAGTGCTGAGGTGGCGGTCTGAGCTCTGAGCCGGCTGATGGAGACTCACTCATCCTGAAGCTGTCACATATTATAACCATATCAAATATAATATGAGTCCATGGAGCAAACTTTGGCCAGTGGGGTAACAAACAGGGTGCGTCCCTTCATGAATATCCTAACAACGCCTGGTAAAAAGGCAAACTCTGAGATATAACATGTTCATTATTGAGCTTTAGAGGTGCTGGTAGCTGGATTTTGATACGCTTGGCAGAACCAGGCTAACAATTCCCTCTGTTTCCAGTCTTTATGCTAAGCTAAGGGGAGAGCTAACCGGCTGCTCTCTGTATTTAGCATACAGACGTGACAGCGGTATCAATGTTTTCTATCTTATGTTAGCAGCAGGTCTGTGACAGGACGTGGACGTCTCAGGTGTGTTAAACAGCCGTCCCCCACCTGGACCTCCACACCGTGACTTCCTTCCTCTTTCTTAAAGGACACGCTGCTTCCTGCTTTGTCACTGACGACTGACAAATACAAAATGGACATAATTTCTAAGGACACTTGGATCCCGCGTACGTATCTTAATTTGTCCAAAGATGCTGCAGTGTTGATGGGGTGAGTCCACTGCTGCGTGTGATTGGCTGAGACTCTTGTCAGTTGATTTATATTAATGAAGCAATCAAATAAAACAAAAAACGTCACCGTTGAGAGAAGTGAAACTGTCTGCAAGCGTCACTCGACGTCCGCTTGTTTGGTCACATTCAACAGGAAATTCTACATGTTATTAAATGACTTTTTTTTCTTTTTTCAGTATTAATTTTCATTTTGGGTGAAGTTCTCCTCCACAGTGTTTTGTTCGGTTTGGACTGAAGCCTGAGAGGTTTGGAAAAACTGATTTTGTGTCTGTAATCCCAGCGGACGCTTTTAAAAAGAATTCATATGAAAGAGACGGAAAATGCAGAACGTGCAAAAAGAGAAATCTCAGAGGAATTGTACTTTGTTAATTTCGAGCTGTTAATCACTTTGGAAGACGAGGGGTCACCTCATCTTCGTCAGATCTAATTCTGGAGATTAAACCTCTCCCTCCTTCACACCTTGAACGCCGCCAAACGTTAACGCCTCATCACCTCGACACTTTAACTCCTGCGTCGAACACGTCGCCGTCTCCTCCTCCTGCTCGCTCGCTGCAGCCTGTGATCTTTGCCACGCCGCCGCCGTTCATTAACCGCTCGACACGGGAACGCCGCCGCCGCCCACAAACCGACACTTCAGCAAAAACACATCTCCAAGGACAGGAGTGCAATTAATTAGGCTTGTTATGTGATCTTTGGCTCTGGAGCTGCAGATGGAGTAAAAACCCTCTTTATGTTTCACACATGTTTAGAAGTGTATGATGACAAACTCAAAAAACAGCACATGACTGCGGCTGAATGCAAAGAGCGGCCGCTTTGCATTTCCAGGCGGCTTCATCCTCCACCGACGCTTGAATGCGGATGGAAACACAAACACGTGAGGCGGCTGTGACGGACAGGGTGAAGAACAAAACAAGCAGATCGACGGACTCACAGGGACTTCCACATATTTGGCGGCTGCTTTCACCTTTCGGGAGGGAGGCAGGAGGAGGAGGAGAAGAAGAAGAATGACACTGAAGTTCAGCTGGGAAGATCTGGTTTCCAGCAAATAACAGGCTGCCTGTGTGAGCGGTGAAAGAAGCAGCTCGGCGCTCTGTTTCCAGGAACAAAAACATGGCTACTCACTGTGAAAGAGAGGATTGAAGAGAAGAATGTCCCTTCATCGTATCTGGAGAGCTTGGAGAGGACGCCGTCTAAAACAGCGGCAAACTGCGGACAGACGAGGAGACACGAGGACAGTTTACTGCCTTCATCTGCAAACCGTCCTCCTCTTCACAAAGTCCGTCTACGAGCAAACTTCATCCTGTTTTCTCTACAAACAGTCAGAAAATGAGCCAACGCAGGCAGAATATTCTGAGCTGTTTCAATTATTTCCTAAAATAAAGTTTTTACTGTCTTTGGTTTTCTCTTTTCTGAAATATTCTCACTGCAGATGAAAATACAAGATGTGTGTCTTAAAGGGAAACAAAAGTCCGAAAACCATCAAAGTTACAAGAAAGATCAAAGATTAAATCAAAAATGAATTATTTGAATTAGATGAAATTAAAATAAATAACAATGTATCCAAGAAATAAAAAAAACACTAGAAAATAAAAACAATAGTCATAATAAAATGATTATAATAAAATACAGAAGAACAAAACATTTTTAAAAGACTCTAAAAAGAAAATAAAACAAGAAGAAAACAAAGAATAAATTAAGAAATACCAAAAATCCATAATGTAAATACAACAAATGAAGAAAATCTGAATTACAACGTTCATCTTGACTGCCCATTAAAAAAAAAAATAAATCAAATAAAACTATAATTCAAAGAGCAAAATGAAAATCTGTAATGTTAGTAAAAGAGTAAACTTGACTTCACTCCCCAACAAGGAAAAAAATGTAAAAGAAAAAACAAAAAGCCAAAAACAAAATAAAGCAAACTCGAGTGCGAGCAGCCAGCGAGAGGATTTGATTGGAGGATAAAAGGTTTTACCTTTGAAACGAGGGAGGAAACCATGTCTTTGAACGCCTCGTCAATCAGAACGTCTATTTTGGAGTGGTACTGTTGCTGTGGGGGG
>JBBMOE010000030.1:1867852-1900895 GCA_037975065.1 Chaetodon trifasciatus
GTCATGGAGGTGGGGAGAAATGGGGGGGGGGACAAAAAGCAATATTTTATTATTTTGAGAAAACTGACGGGACGCTGAGGCCAAAAACGTCTCCACGTCCTCCCTGATGCTGGAAAACAGCATTGTTTGTGCTGTAAAAGACAGAAATAAAACCTACAACAGTGAACACACACACACGCACGCACACACACACACACACACACACCCCCCCCCCGACACAGCCAGGCGTGAAAAACCTTCCCATCCGTGTAACGGCGCTGAGTTAAGCAGCTAATAGGACCATTATGCAGCTGACTGACATTCCCGTCCGCGCTGGAAAAGCGAAGGAATCTGAAGGATACTTTTTGTGCGCCTCCCTACAATTAGAGCAGCCTTGTATTCCTCTAAAGCACCGGTCCAGCTGCGAGGACCAAAGGCTCACACAAGATTCAATTAATCCGCCATTTCATGTCTCGTTTGGCCCCCCCTAAAAACATATTCATGGCACCTTTTCCCTTGAAGGAAGGAGGAAAAAAAAGGCCGGGGCTGAGCGCTGAATGGCAGCAGCAGCGGGGGAGTTCATCTCTTGGCAACAATGCCCTTTCACTGGCCGTCTAAAGAACACCCAAATTAAAAATTTCAATCAACAAAGCGCACAGATCGCTGACAAATTGCGGGTCCAGGGAGGTCACCGCCGCCAGCCCTAATTGTGTTTTTTTTCCCTCCTCAAGTCCGCAAAATGGCAGCCCTCTTTCAGCGCGCCGAATCTTTTTGGCAAATCTTGAGAGCTTTCCTTTTTTTCCTCTTCTTACCTCAATTAACATGGCTGCTTTGGCCTTCTTTATTTCTACAAAGGCGGCCGTAAAAAGCAGAGGAGGGAAGAAATTGTTTGGTCTTTGCCATGTGCGCAGCGAAAACTGAAAAGAACAATTATTGCTTTTAAAAACATTTATCTGGTCGCTGAGCTGCAGCCGCCGCCGCCGCATCAGCTCTGTGAGGTGTTTTAGATTCTGAACCGGGTCACATTTTCAACATGACCCCCCCGACACTATTTAAGTGACCTCAGCAACAAAACCGCTGCGCAGCGATTAGCATTTTCATTGATTTCAGCCGATCACCCGAGTTTAACGGGGTCTAGAAAAGCAGAACTCATTAATCGGAGAGAGGAGCTTCTCGTCTGGATTAAACGGTCAAGTGCAGATTCGAACCCCCCGTGAACGCACGTCACGATCTGCACAGCGTTGTCCCTAAAAACGAGTCATAAAACGGAGGAGCGGCGGACAAATCTGTCGCCGAGGCGTCAGAAGTGGCCGAGCGCCTTTCTGCAGGTCGACACACTTGAAGACCCGCGGCAGAAAACTGACCACACCGAAGGTTTGGATCAAGTTCAGACGGACGTCTCTTCAAGACCCTTCAGACTGCTGGTCAGGGGTCAAAGGTGAGGAGGCCCCATTCACTGCACCCAAGAGAGCATGAATGAGCATCAACTGAACCGAACTGTGCTCAGAGAAATGAAGAGCGGCTGATGTTTTAAGGCCACACAGAAGGAAATCTGGTGAATTCACAGTCTCGGCGAGGCCAAGTCTTTAAAATGACGTGATCTGCTGCAGAGGTTCGAGTCTTACTGCACATCAGCAGCCCGTCGAAGAAGCTCATTACCCTGCTTGTGTCCATTAATTTATATTTTCAATCAGAATCTTTTTCACAAGCCATAACTCTCCCTGAGGTGAGGGTGTGACTAATACCTGGAGCCATCACTACCATCCCATACGTTAATGCAACGTAAACACTGTTCACTGCAGTAAACAGGACAAATCTTCAATGCGACTTGACATAAGGAGATATTTCGAGTCCTCTTTGGCTGAGCTTTAGCCAGAATGCTAACGTTAGCGAGATTGAAAGGCGGTAACACTGCGTACGGTTACCAGTCAGTAAATTAATGTGACGGTGTGTTTAACAAGACGAGCTCGCCGTCCAGCATGTCCCCAACAGGTTTAGCAGCTGGATGAGCTTCTGCTACAACCTCCAACAAGTCGCTTTCTGTGTGTGTGTGTGACTAACGGGGACACCAGTTATTGAAACAGGTCCAGAATTGGAGCAGCCACAAAATGGCTGCAATCTAATCCCTCCGGGCGTCGGCGCGTCGTCAGTGTGCGTCCACTGAAGGTGTTTTTGCTCAGTGTGTTATTCTAAGTGTCTGACAGCATTATGGAGAGGATTCCTACAGAGGCACCTGAGACTAAGATCCTTTCTGATTAACCACAAACAGCTGCTGTATGCCCTCGCCAAAGCCACCAGACTCCATTTACAAAAACAGCCATTTTATCAAACCAGGCGACAGAAAGAAAATGAACTCGAACATTATGACCAGACCAAACGCTGACCTGATGCTGATGATATAATGCTGAATAGACCGCAGGTTCTGCAGATAAACCACACCTGATCAGCTGATCAGGCATGCTCAGCCAATCAAGAGCTACTCAGGTGTAGGCAGAGTAAGAGAACGTGCAGTGCCGTGGACACCATGGACATCAAAAAGGCTTATTGTTTACATGAAAAGATTAGAAGAAACCAAAATGCCTCCATTACCGAAGGCTCCTAATGAGGTTAATTGACAATTTTACTCACGGAGTTAGATTTCTAAAGACTTGTCTTCAGGTGGAGCTTGTGTGAAGAGGAGCAAGAAGGAAAGAAGGCGATGAGGCGATGGAGGGACTTACCCATTGTTTGTCAATCTGGGATTCAAACAATGATGTGCAGGACACATGGACATGAGGGACAGGCGAGGACATGAGACAGGGAAAAGAGGGCAAACACAGTCAGCCAATCAGATTTCAAAGAGGTAAGAAAATACAACTCAAGACTTCATCTTTGTGTAGAAATTATATTTTGACAGAAACCATCAGGAACCATCTTCAGTGATTCTTCTGCTAAAGTTGTTTAAGTATGTGTAGGTTATTATTTCCATCAGTTTCGACCTTGAATCAAACAGTTCTTGTGAAAAGTCATCTGACACATTTTTATTGTGCCGGAACAGGAAAGACTAATTGTCAGAATCTTCAAGACGTCTCTGAGTTATAAAACCAAACATTATGATGTTACTCCGTCTCTGTGGGTCCAAACGGGTCTCTGAACATAAAAAACCAGGAGGAAGACGACGAGTTGTAAAAGCTTTTCTCCTTTTCAAAACTCCTGAGACGAATTGGACAAATCAATCAGACGTTTAATCATCAAGGTTATTCAGATGGAGCTTCTGGACTGAATGAAGCTCAGCTCGACAAGCTGGATGAAAAATTTAATGCCACACGAAACTCAAACGGAGGTTTGTATGTTTGGAAACCCAGAAGGACGAACGAAATCAGTTTGTCCCTCTCGGGTGGACAGACAGAAAATACCCGACACTTACTTGCTGACGTTACTATATCACTCACAGTTCTTGGTTCTCTACAATCATGACCTTTGACCTCTTGTTGCCTCCATTAGCAAATAGAAAAGATGTTGGTGCAGATGTTGAAGAACCGTGAAATGTTGGAATACCTCTGCACGAGGGGCCGAACACAAACGACCACTTGATGAACTCCTCCCCCAAAGAGGGACCGTCCAATCACATCTTAGTCAGAGCGATGCTCGCCACCTAGATGTTTAGACGGTCTTGTCTTTGTTTCTCTAAGACCAAAACCACAACAGCAAGTCTCAGGACTGGACTGAGAGGTGTGTCTATCTGCTCTAACATTAGCTGTTAATGTTAGCATGCTTGGCTAACTAGATTACTGTAACCTGGTGTGACTCCCAAGGCCAAGAAGTGCTTCGTGAACTAACTATTTAGGTTTGTGAGGTGACAGATTGCACTAAAAGCTCCACTCAAGACGAGCACATCCACTGTGTGGGAGCCGGTCCTGGATGCTATCAGTTTAGGCTAACGTTAGTGGATCTATTTACATTTTATGAGATTTGGGGAAGTTCACACTCCGGCCAACACTGTCCCACACTGCAAGACAAAAGCAATGCTGTGTCTTTATTTTCATGTCTTTTGCATGGACCGTCAGCCGGTGAGGGTGCTGACTGTTAGCTTGGGAGCCGTTAGCTTTAGGCATAATGTTTAAGCATAATATCCCATATCTAGCAATTAGCGCCATGCTAACAGCTTCAGCTCAGTTTGAAGGTGGACGCCAAACATTAGAGCCACCAATTCAGGATCTGAGCAAACGTGAAATACGTCCACAGTCTGCTCTTCAGGTCCTGAGTGACGGTGCTGAATGATGTCCAGACAAGAGTTTCTGCACAATATTATGATGTCACAGTGAAGATGACCTTTGACCTTTTGGGTATAATCAGCGTATGAACTCTTGAGTTATGGTCAAAAACGTGTTGAGCGAGGTCACAGTGACCTTTGACCTTTTGACCACCAAAATCTAATCAGTTCATCCTCGAGTCCAAGTCAACGTTTGAAGAAATTCCATCACGGCGTTCCTGAGATTTCACGAGGACGTGACGGACGTAAATCCCATTAAAGGTGCCGTTTGACGGACTGTGCGACCGCCACCACCTCTGTTCGGTTTTTGCTCTTTTTCACTCTCTTTTCTTTTGTGTCTGAAAATGAAAAAAAACTTAAAAATGTTAAATGAAATGTGTCAATAACACAGCAGAGGCAGTGTGTATGCGGACGCCGTTCGTGTGTGTAAAGCTCTCTGCAGGGAGGTATTCAGTGTTTGTCAGCAGGAATAAATGGTGGTTTCTCGCGGTGGAAGCTGGAGAAGAGTGGAAGCTGAAGGTTAAGAGAACAGCGAACTTAGCTCTCTGTCAAGACTGCCGGCAGCCAAGGGTTTCGCTCTCAGCGACGCCAAGGCTGCCGGCGCACACAGGCTTCACGGTCATCCATTTAACAGCTCGTGTCGAGCTTTTGGCTGTTTCAAGTGAACACAAATACACCTGAACTCCCCGTCTGCTGGATGTTTGCAGGGAAACAGTCACGTTTTAGTGGCTGATCTGACAGTTTGACTCGACCTGTTCGGTGCGAGGCTGAAAATAAAAGACGACTGAGGGTTTCAGACGCTCGACTCTCTGAATGTGAAATCTGAGATGCAAACTGGAAAATACCAACATCAATCCATCTTCAGTGATTTTGTCTGATATTCAGCCAAAAGGAAGGAAAAAAAAATCTGCCAATGTGATGATTTCTCTGTCACGTGTTCAGTTTCTCATCTTGTTTCGGATCGTTTCTAGAAATGAGTTCTGGTGTTTTGAAGCTGGATGGGATAATGCCAAGTTCTGGATCGGGATCAGGATCAGGATCAGGATCAGGATCAGGATCAGGGTTAGGGTTAGGGTTAGGGGTTATACCTGCAATTAAAGGGATTCACCCACAAAGATGAAATAAATCCACGTTGGTAGACTTGGACATGAGAAACCAAACATTTACACCAATAATCCAGTTGTCAAGCGTGGCTTTATCTGTGTGAGGGCCTCACAGCCAACATCAGCGCCATCACTGGCGACACCTACAGTAGCTGCTAAACTGTAGCTGGTGGCTAAATAGATGCTGCAACACTGTTGATACGTACATAACGTAACAGCAGCAACTGAAACTGCCTTGATGCAGCCTGTTCTGAAGTTAGCACCTGACATGTTATCAGCTAGCTTGACGGCCACATACACAGTTACTGCATCACCAAGCGACCGTCTGGCACCGTCCGTTTCATGAGAAGATGGAGAACATGGCGGCTGTGGATCAGGAGGCGGAGCGGGTCGTTTGCTGATCCCTCCAGACTTCAGACTGCAAGTCCGAGTGTCTTTGGGAAACATACTGATGTGCGTGAGGGTGTGCATGCGGCGTATAAGTGGTCAGTAGACTAGAAAAGATCTGTTTATTTGTCTTAAAAGTTTAAATAAAGTCATGTGATCGTGGGCTTACCTCCTGACCGGTGTCCAGCACGCAGAGCTTGGAGCACTGCTTCTTGGCGTCCATCAGCACGTTGAACATGGTGCAGACAGACAGCGGCACCCTGAAGTCCGTTGACTTACTGGCTTTCTGCATTTTGGCATCAAATGCAGATTTTGTTCTGTGGGACAAAACACAAGAAGGTCTATCATTGTTGTTGCCCAAAATGACTGATGAGAGGCTTCACAGAAGATGCTTAGTTTGTTAGCTGTTGAGCTTTGAGGTTTTCGAGGACATAAACTGGCTGGAGGTTTGTATCTGTGCGTATTCACTGGGTTATGTCTGATGTTCATGGTATTAAAAAAGGGATTCGTCTGACAGGTGTGTGGTACAACAATACAGAAGGATGCATTGGGATGTGGACCCAGAGGTCCTGATCCAGCTGTGGCGGCCTCTCAGTCTGACCTCTTGACGCAGGCCTCCATCATGTCGCTGGCCATCAGCTTGAGTCTCTGCTCCAGGTGTTTGCCGAACTCGGGCTCCGGCCAGTGGAGGTCCAGCACGAACATCTGCAGAGCGTCCAGCTTCCAGAACAGATCCTCGGAGGTGGCCGAGCCGTTGCTGCAGGGAGGATGGAGAGGCTGGATATCACAAACACAACAACACACACTTTCACAGCGACCTGTTGTGTTTTCCAACATGGCCGAAGGAAAGTGTTCGGACAGAACGTCAGTACAACGTCTCCGACTACTTCTGATGTTTTGCTGTGTGTGATATCAAATCACATTAAACAGCTTTAAGGTCAATACTTCTGTTTGTTTTTATGTTTTTGAGCTTCATTTTTATGCATTTGTCAGAGAGGTTTTGGATGGTTGACATGCTTTATGCTTTCTTCTGCCGATGCTTCGTTTCTATACAGTTGCGGTGGGTTGCACTGCAGTCCTGGTCAGAGCTGGAGCCGCTCTGCAGGCGGCCATCAGGTCATTTCTATGAAAATCAACTCACAGGCTTGAGGCAGAGAAATGAATCCATCACAGACACCAGTGTATTGATGTATAAATCATGTGATCTTTGGATGGCAGTACAGCTGTGAGCAGGGACCATTTTAGAAAACTGTCTGTGTTGGTGCGTTCAAGAGCACTCCAACACCTGAGGCTGCACAGTTTGCTGCTGAAAAGACAAATTTGACGAATGGAAAATGCTCTGGTCTTAAATATGAGTCTGTAATTTCCAACCAGTTCCTTTGAAAGTTTCCAGGAAAGAGGAGAGAAGTGTACATTTTGGTAGAACTATGCGTACTGTTGTTAGGAAACTACACACCCACAAAGTCTCACCAAACATCTTCAGGGGCAGGAACGTGTTTTTCAATGATTGCTCTCTGAGGTTGATTTTCTGACAATGTGGGCGATAAACACAACATCTGCAGCAGCTGGACTTCAAAAGCAGGACATCAAACTGTCATTTAAAGCACAAGTTGTAGACGGTAATAAATTCATTCTCAAAGAAGAAATAAATAAAAAACTAAAGGGCTGATTTGAAAAATGATCAGCAGAATATTCCTGCTTCGTGTTTCATGTGCATAAATGTGCAGATTCACTGGTCTGATCCTCCCTTCACTGGTGCTCTGAATAACCAGTGACCAGGAAACATCACGAGAACTCGGTATCTTGTCCTGAGGAGAGAAGAGGCTCGCAGAAGACGAGCGTATTCAGGTTCACGTGAGCTCCTTCAACAGGTTTTGGTGGTTTTGGTGCAGAGCTGTGTGCTTTCAGTCAGTAAACACAGCACCAGGCTGAAACAGACAGATGGACGTCTCCCCGCCTTCTCCCCTGCGCACAGGTTACACAGCAACACATGGCAACGCTCGCCGCCACCGACATCCAAGTGTACAGCGCCCGGCTAGAATGACAGCCACAGGAGGATGGAGGAGGGGGTAGGAGGGTGACGGGGGTGTTAAAACAAGCGCCACTCACTCCCTCACTTTTCTCACTTCGCCTTTAAAAGACTGTTACCTTAACAAGTGGCGCACAGGAATAAACGCTTTGGGCTGAGTCCGCGGTGCAATTAAACGCTCGGTGGCTATCCCCCTCATGTCTAATTAGCGGTGCTCTTCTCTGAGCGCGTTCCGCCCCGCTCCCCGGGGAACGGGACGATCCCACTCGCCCGTCTGTGCTCGCTAATGAAGTGCCAGCTTTTCTTTCTCTTTTTTCATTGGATCGAGGAGGGCCAAGTGAAGTGAGGTGGAGGAACAGTGCGGTCTGTGTTGTGGGAAAGGCTGGGGGAGTCGAACGAGGAGCCTTTTTAAGAAACGCAGCCTCCTGGTTGGGTGTTGGTGGCCCCGACATGGCCGCCAGCCCTGCTGCAGACTCTGCCTCTCGACAGCAGACACATGAAGACGTACAGAAACGTTTGTGAAACCACACAGAGCAGGTGAATTCAGATCAACGCTCAGGCCTCTCACTGATGTCACAGCCGAGTATACGGCTACGACGGCAACTGACAATCATTTCCAACATTGATTCATTTCACTTATTTGGAGTTTTAGGTGATGAGTCTAGAAAATGTCCGTAAACAGTGATAAATGTCCATCATCTGTGTCTTCAAATGTCAATTTAAACCCAAACACAATGATGCCAAACAGAGCAGCAGCAAATCCTCAGTCCAGAGAAGCCGGAACCACAGATTGATTGACGTCTTTGCTTGATAACTGCATGAAATGTTTTTGTTTAGTATTAACTGCTTGCTTTGTATTTCTCCTGTGAAGCATATTTCCTGCCTTGAGGCATGCAAAGAGTTCATAGAGTTCAACGCAGCAACATTTCGCAAAAAAAGTCCTTTCACAGGAGTCACTATGATCAGTAGATTCACTTGTTTGTGTAGATCTGCACAGAAGCGCTCACGTCGGGTTCAATCCTGGCTCACAGCACACGGCTGTTGACCAATAACGAGCCATCCTTACATCACCGACCTTTGAGGGAATGGAAAGAATGTAAAATCAAGGCAGCTGCTCTGGTTCATTAGCTGCCATCACTCAGTTTTATCCAGCCTCCTCTGCTGGAGTGTAAACTGCTTCACAAAAGAATGGTTTACACACACTTATGAGATCGAAGTCAACGGTACAAATATGTCTTTTCAATAAACTGTGTGAACTTATTGTCGCATTAACGCCTATCCTCTGGCATAGAGTTTTTCCTCTCTTCAACAGCCCTTTATTGAATGAAATGTACAATCCAGAGAGCAACATGACGTCGGCGAAGAAGAGGTCCAGCGCAGAGCAAACAGAAAGAAACGCGCAGAGCTATTGTGACCAGCTAGATCTGGCTTTTACTGCAAATGTATCCGAGTTTTCTCCAAGCATTCCTACATACCACGAACACAATGCAGGTTAAGCCACATACTGGAAGCGCGTTGCTTGTAAACATTTAAGAATGTGTTATTAACAATAACAAACACACAACAATATATATTCTTTATCACTTCTGAAATCTTTACAATCACTTATAGATTCTTTTTTCACTGAAATTCATTAATGCTGTTCACTCACGCTGGACCTTGTCAAGGCCGACCATGTAGCAAACCCAAGTTAGCAGAGTGATCTGCACGACGCCCCGCTCCAGTGTTTTATCGATAAGTGTCGACGGACAGAAACCCAACTGCCACAAAAATGATGCTTTGTACGTTTCTGCAAACCTCAGATATGTTGAAACGACGTCTCTTTACGTTCAGTACAAAGACCACTTGGTTAGAGTTGGGAAAAGACCACATTGTGGCTTAAAATACCCGTCTCTGCAACCGCAGTTGGAAGCAATACGGACGTCTTGTTCAAAATACCTGTTTTGTCGTCATGAACACGGCTCGAGTGGCGGTCGTCTTGCCTTGCTGTCACCGCCACCCAACCCTCATCCTCCTGATGAGTAATCTTCATAATCTAATCTGAACGACGTCACTTTGTCGCTCTACCATTTTTGTGGGAGTTCCTCTGGTGAAACTGTTCTGTTTCTGGACAAACCAAAGACTTTTAGAGAACCCATCAGCTTCTGGAAGTTGCGGCACCTCTTTTCTTTTCTCAAGATGACGCCACAACAGCCAAAAGCCAAAGTTTCCCAGGAAAATGCATCACCTTTAAGATCCTCCAGCTTCCCAAACTGGAAGTTTGCCCAGGAACTACTTGTGCATTTTATAGCAGCAACGTCGAGGCAGTTGAGGAAACTACGAGGTTCCGTCATCGGTCCTCACGTCTACTTTGACTGAGACTCACTGAGAGCTCATACTGTCACGTACTCCAGTTCTGTTTTCAAATCATCTGATTCATAAATGGCACAAAAACAAATTCCTCGTCGTTAGCCACCTCAGGTACGTCTTCATTTCCAGTCATCAAAACCCTCCAGCATCACAGAAAGTGCTCCTCTGGTTTGAACCTGACACCCAGGTGCTGCACCATCAGTTACTGCGACACTTCCTGCTGTTAGCATGTTAGCTCGTCAGTTACATGCAGTTGACCAGCTAGCCCTGTGGGTGGCAACGACGTCACCAAACCTCTTGAACCAGATACGTAACAAAGACGTGGACCACCTCCAGTTTAGCTGCTTCGTGTAACACCTGCCCACATTTTCATGGACTCATTTAACTGATCAATGTGCATTATCTCTGAAACATATACAAGAACTGTTTTCTTTTTCTGTTGCTTGTTTATAATGAAGATGATCCTTCAAAGCTGATTTTTTTTTCCCCACACACAAAATTTGACATAAGGTCTGGAGAAAATAAACATTTTGGTTTCTGGCATTTTGTTTTGTACACTTTGTAATGTGAGATAAACTCCTGTAAAGTGTATTAAGACGCTTGTGATTTTACAATTTCAATGAAATGAAAATTATACTAAAACTAGTTATTAAGATGGTCAAATAGAAAACTGAATTCCTGGACTGTATTTGCCACCATCATCAGACAAATCAGCGTCTCGTAAACAATCTGCGTGAACGTTAACTTTCTTCTGTTCCTGGTGAGCAACGGCGACCTTGAAATCAACACCACCTTCAAAGATGGAGGATCAGGGAGCAGAACTGTTGTAAAACAGTGAAAACTGAAGGAAACGACAGGCTGATTTTCTTTTGTGTGTTCTGCCACGTTCTGATACGAGAACACTCTGAAGGGAAAAGCAGCAAGTGGGTTTAACTGAATAACGCTTCACACGTGAAAGCAAAACAACTTACAAGATGTCAGGTAGATTTATTCCTTGCAAGCTGCAACAGAAAATTGATGCGTTGTGTTATTATTGCCCCGATATTCTTCACACGGTGACGTGCACACTGCACAGCACAAGGACTCGTGACACATCACAAAATCTTCACCAATGAGTCTCTGAGGAACGATCGCATGCAGGCGGCGCCCCGCTGACAAAAGAGCCACAGTGTCACAAAAGCAATCTGAAACCACAAAGCTGCTCTCATGCCGAGGCTCATTCAGGCGAGAATAGTGCTGCAGTTTACTCTCGCAGACTGAGCGACACGACAAAGTTTTTGTGGATTTCAATAAAGCACTTTTACAACAGAGAGTTGAGACTTGAGCGAGGCTTCATGCGGGGGAGTTAAAGAGCAAAGACTTGAGTGGAGTTCTGACTTCAGGAGTTTCTTGATATAGTTATTAATTTGGATGATGGACTCTTTGACAAACATGCAGACAGATGAACAGAGACAGAGCTGCGATGCGACTGCTGAGCATTCAGAGAGACAGAGCACAGTCCTGGCGAGAGGTCACCCAAAGCTGAGCCATGAAAACCCAAAGACCCGACCTGAACTGCCCCAGGTCTCCTGTCCACACGTTAGTTCTGATTCAGGTCTGACTGCAGATCTTTGGTCTTTCTACAATGCTGACTGGACCCAGAAGGACTCAGCAGAACGCTGACTGTGAATGTGTCTTCATCATGTTAGTTTACTGCAATATTGCACATTCGGTCTACTTGCACAAAATTTTTTGCTGTTTTTCTGCTGTAAATATACTTAGTTATATTGTATTTTATCATATGATATCATATATGTATTATATATTATAGCACATATTATATAACTATACTTAGTTTTACTTAGTTATATTTTTATTTTAATTCCTGTTTATATATTTTGTTAATTTTTCTAAATAATTGTGTGTACGTCCTGTGTTTGCTGTATGTTTAATTGCTACTGCAACAAAATAATTTCCCAAATTGGGATCAATAAAGAAACCGTCTAAGTCTCAACTAGCTTCACTGAAGCCATGCTAGCTGCTCTGGAAACGCTGCTCTGTTGGTTAAACATTCAAGCTATTTGATGGATTTCCTTCAAAAATAGATCAGATACTTACAATGAGCTGACCATGAACAATTCATGTGGTGATCCCTTCAGTTTTCACCCGTCTCTCTTTTCACTTCATTACAGAATACCCCTAAAACAAATATTATGCTAGCATGTTAACACTAAAATGCTAACTTTTTTTTAACATTTTAGATGCTTTAGTTGCACACACAGTATGCTGACCTGAATCCTAATATTAACGTGTTAAATAGAATGTTACTGTGCTACGTGTTAGCATCAACCATGCTAACACGCTACGCTGGCATCCAGCTCACAGAGGTGGTGAGGCCGGACATGTCCTACAATGGCCACCGTACAGAGGACAAACTCTTCACTGCTCACTTGTGCAAATAGAAAGGCTCTTCATGTTTCCTCCACCCGGCGGCACGCTGCTCTTCATATGACAAACAATCGATAGCTGCTCACACAGAGAAATGTTGTAATTCTGACTACCAGGTGGCTTTTTGAGGTTTTCTCAGATGGTTCAGAGCTGAAAAAGCTAACAGACCAAGAGCTGCGCGCTGGCTTCAAATAGCTGGAGGCAGTAAGGTCCTGCTGTCTTTGGGTCTGTCTGGGTTCGGGTCTGGGTATTTTCAACCCTCTTGGACTCAGGTGAGATGGTTCCAGGTTACAGACCGTGTGAACACCTTTAGTCTCATTCACCCCCCCCATACGTACGTGTTGTCACACAGCGGTCCCATCCATGCAGGGGCCGAGAAGCTGGGCATCTGTGGCAGCGTGAGAGGGAGGCTGGGGACTTTGGGAAGAGGAACGCTCGCTAGATTGTTAGTTAACGACCTGCTGGGTCAGAGTCGGCGGCGAGGTCGGTCGATGGCGGAAAAGGAAAGTGTTAAAAGAATGAAAGAGAGAGATGAGATTGTGACAGCAACGGTAAGCGTTCTTCACCACAGCACACAAACAGAAGAATAGAAACATAGAATAAGAGCCACTTGTTCTGCCTGCAGTAACTGATCAATAGCAAACACCAATAAAACACAGAAAAGTCAGTGCTTCCTTCTATTCATTCCTTTTTCTTTCACTTCGGGTGCTTTTTGTTAAAGAGTGCAGCTCTCAGTGCATTGTTCCTGACTGCAGCGTGTCCTTGCTGTCTGTGTTGTACATTCAGCTCTGCCTCCTTTTGTTCCTCTGCTCTAATGCGCAGCGTTTGGTTGCTTCAGGCCCCTCGTGTTCGATTGTTTCTGCGGCATTCATGCAGCAGTCAGTCGGCCCAGCGCACCTCAACGAGTCCCCGCCGCCGAGAAGGTGAAACCACGAGGAGGGTTGATTCGGATAAAGACTGCGTCAGGACGGTGGTGCTGGAAAACACATCTTTGCACGGATGCATCCATAACGTTTGAAGACAACTCTAAGCTCAAATGCCCAAAAAGATCAAATCTGACTGCATCGCCTGTGTGTCGATGTGGCCCGACGGCAGCAATGACGCACTGATCTCGTAATTTGTCTTAAAAATGGGCAGAAAACAGAGTTCAACGCACCGCAGCTCACTCTTTCTGTGCGTTTCTACTTTCGCTCTCAGTCTATTCTGGCTCATCTTCTGCTTTATTTCCACTCGTTTGCATTCACTGTGGATGGCACTGCGCCGTGTGTTCGACACTTAAACTTAAACACGTTTGTTAAGTTTGTGCAGAAAGTGTCGGACACCTTAAAGTGATTCTGTTAAATTATCCAAGTTCAGAAGTGCTCTTTCGTTATTTTTACACCCACAATGTTACACGAAAAGACTGAACTGAGAGGAAGACTACTTAAGAAAATGTTTACTTCACATGATATGCGAACGCAACTTGGTTTATATGCAACACGTCTAAAAACTTGGCGATGTCTTCTGACTTGAACATCAACGCTGAGTGCGAACAGAAAGCGCTGGATTTCACACAAATAAAGACTTGCCTTGAACGCGCCTTTTTAAATCCACTAATAATGAGCCGAGTCTGTGTGGCGACAGTGAAATCAGAGCAGCGTGGAGGATTCTTCAATAGGCTGTTTGCAGTCACATGACGTTAAATTCAGACGGAGGGCAGGAAGTGAAAACCGCATTGGATGAGATGAAGGGAAGTTCTTGCTCTGCTGCTTTAGATGAAATTACAAGAGAAAGGTATAAAGAAAATCAGATCATATGTTGGATGTGACCTTTACGTGATGAAGAGGAGCCACTTTTCACCTGAATTGAAGGTTTTGCCGCTGCTGAGTCAGCAGATAAAACAACTAGCTGCTCGTTCAGACGTCGTTCTGCACGAGAAAACAAATGAAAGCAGACAAAAGTCTGGAGGAGAACAGCTTTTCTGTTAGCGGTTGGTCCACGACCTCCTGATGGCTGTCGTTTGGTTTTTTAAGGGTTTGTAGTTTTTATTGTCCTGAGGATTAACGAGCAGCAAACGTTCAGCGCCGCCGTGCTGAATGTTGACGTTTACGTGACTCGCAAAGGTCCACTGAATTACCACTAAAGACGTGGATCGTCGTTAACAGACGGGTTTTCTGGCGTTTTTCGGTCAATTTGTTTATGAACAACAACAACTTCTGTGCTCTATAAAAGCTCCTCGTGGTTTCTCGGTTTGCTCGATCTGAGCGACCGTAAACGACGCTAAACATCTGCATTTTGAGCGTCTGTTAAAGTGCTTCCTGTGCAGAAAATCACTTCCTGCCCTCCATCTGCAGTTCGCACCACAACAAAAGAGCGACGTGACGTCGTGTGGACACAGCTATTCGTCACTGTCCAGCAGCTGAAACACGGCCTGCAGTGCATGAGGAGGCTAATGCTAACGCTAATCGCTCATGGCGGGGAACAGGTGGGCGGGCTCTTACTTGACAGACTGCCAGGTCTCCTGCTCGAAGCCGCGGTGGATGGACTGGGCGATGGACGACTCCATCAGGTCGATGTAGCGCACCACCAGGGGGACGAACAGGTCCTGCAGGTGCTTGTGGAATGCCCCATTGCACAGGTGAGCTGCGGAGACCAGGTGAGCTAATTTAATGCTTTTTCAGACCATTTCCATGACAACAGAGGTGCACGAACATCAACAGAGGCAGTCAGTTACAACAGCTCCAACATTTTAGTGTGTTTTTGAGCTTTTCCAGTGAGACCAGTGATTTACTTTTTACTCGGGAGACATTTTTTGCGTACTGAGCCTACACATTTTCCTCCAGTGTTACATATATTATATCTGCTGTGCAACAGTACAAAACACTGCACTGAACTATCCATATTTTACAAAGTGCAACTTAATTTTTTCCATTAGCAATATTATTTTTTAGACTCCTTTTGATAAATGTACATATATAGTTGATTATTTTCTATTTTCTATCCTGCCCTGAACCCTGACCTCAACCACAAGCTTCAAACTCTGAAGTCTGAGAGTCGCCGTTCTTCTGGGATCGAACGTGACTGCGCAGGTGTTTCTGATATTGTGTCATCCCCGACACCACCTCTACGTGCAGGTTCGAGACACAGTCAAACAGACAGGAGAGTCCTCGGGGACGCTGACGGTCCACAGGAGGACAGGCAAAGACAGACAGCGCCGGGTGAGAAGCGAGCATGCTGGTCTCTCAGGGCTTCATTAGTTTTAATTCCTCTCGCGCTGCTCCGTCATGATTAACACTAGCCTTTTTGCCCTCCAGAGAGAAAGCGGCCTCCCTCGCAACCGCTCGCCTTCAAACAATCAAGTGAGCATTTAAATAATCTACAGAACAACTGAGAGAGGACGCTCCCGTCGAAGAGGCGAGGAGACGCAGCAGATCAGCCGACCGCTGCAGAGGTTTTCCTGGCTTTTCTCAACAGCGTGAATAGTAAAAAAAACGCTGTTAAACACGAGAGAAGTCAAGTATTGTTCATGTTGTATCACCGCGAGGTTCAGAGAAGGCGACTTGTAAATCAACTCCATTATCTTTTTTATTCTTTTTTACCTCCACCTGCCACCCGAGCGTCTGATCGGGACTGAACTCGAGCGACTCTCTTTCGTCTCACTTCAGACATAATTATCAAAGAGGCTCGTTCCTGCAAACGGTCCAAGCGACGATTCGCTCGTTCTGTGTGTCGTCTATTGACTCATTATGCTCCAATTTAAGTTGACTCATGTTGTGACACTTGGAATAATTACGGCATTAACAGAGGAGGGTAATTAGAAAAATATAAAAGATATGAGCCACAAAAAAAGAGATTTGTGGGTTCTTTGCATAATGGAAGCTGGGTTTTTTCTTCCCAGCAGTGCCCTTGGGCTGTCTATCTGCCTGCCTGTCTGTTACTGTACTCGAGGTACTTTGGCATCAGCCATGTTAAATAACGCCTCACGTCTCGCCAAATCTCCGCTGGCTCCGAGACAAAGCCGAGGGAGGGCTTGGATAGAGGAAACAATGAGCCGAGATTTTTCTCCAGCAGTCGGGTGAAATCTGAGCGGCGAGATGCGGTTTATCCGGGAGGAGAGTAGCGCAGCGATCCGAAACGCCGCAGCGAAACGTCGATGTTTGCCATACTTTAATCTAAAGTTTCCACCATAAGTTGTTTTTTTTTTCACACGTTGGGACCTTGAGACGTAGAAAAGCACATTACAAACAGAAGTGGGTGTGCAGAAACGTTCCCGTCTTCCTGAAATCTTGTCGCTCTGTGGATGAAAATTGACAAAATAGATGAAAATAGAATATGAGCGATGAAATCTCAGCTGCTGCTCTCGTAGCTCCTGATTTTCAGCCTCCATCTCTGATCAATGCTGACAGATTTCTTGATTTTTGTTCAAATGTTCCTTGATGTCAACTTTCTTTAGCTTTGTCAATAAAGTTTAGTTCACTGGCCGATCAAAGAGTCCGGCATGTTTTTATCTTTTTCCTACCAAGTCTATGCACGTACATCTGTTTTTATACTGTGTTACATATGTTTTTATCTACTGTGCAATCGTGAAAAAAAACTGTACTTTTATCATTATCTTAACACGTGAAATAAATTTTTGTTCTCATTAGCAATAGTATTTTTTAACATTTCCCCCTTTTTTGTATGGAATGTACATGTGCATGGTTGATTTTTATTCTCTTTTATGTTTCTTTGTATATTCCTGCTACTACTGCTGCTGCCTGTATCACCTAAATTTCACGTGCTACCTTATCTTATCTTATCTTATCTTATGTTGCTCTGCTGTATGAGCTTAAAAGACAGAAAAGATTGCTTAAATTTTTCTGCGCAGATCCACAAATGACAAATGAAAACATTTCCAAAGACTTATTTATTTTTCTAATGTCACATTTCAAGAATTTGTTTGCGCCGCCGAGCCTTTTCTTGACATCTTGCCTCCACAGCTTCAACATATTTGTGACCAATCAGAACTCTTTGTTTCTCAAACTTCTGTTGGAGTCGCGTGTGAAGACAGCAGACGCCACGTTCAGCCCCGGTACAGGTTCAGAGAGGCGCTGATTCCTCTCGATGGTCGTTTTGGAGGCTGCTCTTCAGCTGCTTTGTGTTAGTGAACGAGGTGCTTCTGTCATTTAGCCGAACTCGTCGATATAAATGATCACAGCAGCCGAGAAAAGAAAATCCTGAAGAGTCTAGTTTCAAAGAAAGACACGGGAGCGTGACGCTGCGCTAACGTCCTCTGCAGCTGCAGTACCTGCTGACAGGTAGACGGCTCAGCTGACACCGAGCTGAAGATAAATCGATCGTGTCCCTCGTCCGGCCTCCTCACTTTTCTCCTCTGCTCGTGTTAATTATCTCCCCATCTGAGCGTGAGAGGTGCCGCTAACCTCGCCTGTTAACGAGCCTTGTTTTCTCTAGCGTCATCGGTGTTAATTAGCGCTCTTAGCGGCGAGACCACGTTCCGTACGGGGCGTTTCCTCCCAAAAAGCTGCAGCTTCTGAAGCCTGAAAATGAAGGTCAGGCTGTAAGTAAAGAGGAAAGTATGACAAGAAACTCAGAGCCATCAGCGTGCAGGCGAAGCTGAAGGTTGGCAGCGAGGTGGCCGACAGTTCAGAGGTGAGTCTGTTCAGGTGACTTTTTCGTCTGATTTGTTGTTTTTTCCCCGTGCATCCCTTTAAATCCCATTTAAAGCTGCAGCTGTAAAACTGTCCTGTTACAGGTGCAAACAGCCCGGATCAGTGCAGGGTGCAGGAGCTGAATGTCCATTTCTCAGGTGGGATGAAGGTAACGGAGAAACCAGACAGAGATTTGTGGGTTTTAGCTCGAATCTTTCACTTCCTGCGTGGGGAAGATTTCCCAGCAGAGCGAACAGAATTTAATTTGGAGGAAATCTGAAGCGGCTCCGTGTGTCTGATCTGACTGCTGCGCTGGCTTGTTGGTTCGGAGCCCACAGAAACTGGCAGAGTAAAGCTGTGATTACAGACAGCAGGAAATTATCCGCTGAACTGTGCCTGACACTCAGTTTGTCATCGGCTCAAATCACAAATTTCCACCCAGTGAATGAAACAAAGTTAATTCTCAGAGTCGATCCGCAGTTTTAATAACTGACATTTTGTGTTCATTATTAATCAGTTTTGAGGCGTTTGTGCTGGATTTTGCCAGAAATGTGGCTCTGAACAAGCTAACGTAGCTGCTAGCGTTAACGAACCTTCACAGACGGCGGCAGAGTAAACTGCATCATGATATGAGTTCCTAAAATAACAGGAGGATTCAAAGGTCTGGAGAGGAAGTAATCATTTACGTCTGATGGATGAACATCACGCTTTGTTTCACTGAAGAAGAAAAGCATTGCAACCATCCGTCTTATATTATACAAGCATAGCATGTAAACTGCTGCTCTAGACCATTAAGACTGAGTGAGTCATCAGTGCTTTTATTCTGAAATACCATTTCCCCCTTCCGAGTGAGCACAGGTAGCCTATCAGGTCTGGCTGTTTCTTAGCATGTTTTAGCCGTTAGCTCAAAGCACAGCTGACAAAATGCGCTCATGACAAAGAAAAAGCGAGACTCACGGTCGGTCCGCAGGAAGTTGTTGAGCAGCTGGAACAGCGGGAAGCTGTCCCAGGAGTCGACGGGCTGGACCTGCAGAGCGGCGTCCATGTCCGCTCTGTACAGAGACAGAAATGTCTCGGCGTGCTCGGCCATCAGCTCGGGCCACCACGAGAAAGCCTGAGAGAGACAGAGAGATGAGACAACACCGAGACAGACACGGAAGAGACTGTCCTCAGGAAAACGACATCAGCTGTTTGACCTGACGCAGAGAAACGACGCTCATGTTCCAGTCAGACCGCCCTCTAGTGGACGTGGTAATCATGACGGACGGGACAAAAAAACCTTGAACTTTAAGACGAGAGACAGCCAGCGTCAAAGAGTCCAACAGTGACGTTGGACAGTTCTGGGAACGTGTCGTTCTGGAGGCCGACGAGCAGCGACGCACTCTGTGCTTTAATTTGGAGGATTTGAACGTCACTCACTTCCTGTGTGTCTCATAAAGGTCCCGATGACCAAACAGGTCTGTTTCACAAAGGTGAGCCGCTAAATGGAGGCAGACGTGGGAGATCTTCAGCTGCTGCGGCTGCTTTTCAGAAGAGAAACGAGCTCAGAGGTGCTGTTGGATGCAGGCTGCGAGGTCAGAGGTCAACCTGCTCAGGTGACCACAGCTGAGGGACGTCTGCGAGAACAGAGCAACCGACCTCCAATCACCGACGGCCGCGACGAAGAGGAGTGACCCTCTTCAGTTTCCCAATACCGACAACTCGACAGGAAACAAGTGATGTGATCTGTCCATCAGGAAAGACAAAGAAAAAGAAGAGGTGACGAAGCAGCAGAGGAGGAAAAGAAAAGAGGAAGATGGAGAGAAACAGATGTGAGGACAAGAAGACAATAAAGGACGATTAGGAGAATAGCGTGAAGTAGGAAAGATGGGATGAAAGGTGGGAAGAAGAAAAGAAGAAAGGAAAAAGAAAGGTTGGATGAAGGAGTTAAATATGTAGTAGAGTAAGAGAAAAAGGAAAAATGGAGAGAAAAAGTAGAAACGGAAGAAGAGGGAAATACGAAAACGGGAAATAAGGAAAGAAGAAAAGAAGAAGAAGAAAGTGGGGAGAAAAAGACAAAGAGAAGGAAAACAAATAGAAAAGAATGGAAGAAAGGAAGCAGGAAAAGGAAAGACAAGGGAGGAAAAAAGTAAAAAAGTAGGAAACAAAAAAGGGGAAGATAAAAGGTGAGCATGAAGAGGAGGGAAGAAGAGATAAAAGAAGAGAGAACGAATAATAGGAAGAAGATAGAAGGATAGAAGTAAGGGACAGATGGAGGAGAAAAGACAGGATGAAGAAAGGGAATAAAAAGACAAATGGGAATAATAAGCAAGAAGATTAGTGGAAGAGGGGTAGAAAAAGAGGGGAATAATGAAAAGAGGAAGGAAAATAAAGGCAACAATGGAAGAGGGGGACAAAAGAGGGAAGATGAGAAGTTTGACAAAAGATGACAGAAAACAAGGGAAGATGCAGAACATGTAAAAAAGAGAAAGGATGAACAGAGAACATAGAAAGAAAAGAGAGGAAAAAAGAGAAAGCAGGAAGTGAGAAACAGAAAGAAAAGAGGAGAGCGCTTTGACTTCCGCCGCCTTTCTTTCACGTCTCTCTATGATCTGTGAAAAGGCCAGTGAGCGACCTTTGAGTGTTTTTCCAGGTCGAGACGAAACGTTCACGCTCATGTTTGACAAATCAGCGCATGAGACGCCACTTCTGATAGATCGGGTTGAATTCTGGGAAATGAGGCCGATCCTGGGAGAATCTCTTCCTGTTTCCAGTCCAGGATCATTCCCACATTTGTTTGTTTGTTTGTCTTTGCTGTTCACTGACACCAACAACACCAATCGTAGAACGCTTGTGTTGATTGGCTGATTTTTCTTCTTCTATTGAACGCAGGTGTCGTGTGATTGGAGAACTTCCCGTGCTGTTGGTGCCGGGTGGTTTCAGCTGATGTCCTAAAGCTAACGAAAGATTAGCTAACATACCGAAACAAAGACGCCATCGACGCGGCCAACAGCCGCCTGAACCGGATTTCAGCTGCAGGTTCCTTCTGGTTGGTTTTCAAGCTAAAATGGCCGCATGCAGTTCAGCTCAGGGGTGGCGGTTCAATGCCTCACGATCGCCCAAAAGTTCAGATTAAATGTTCGACAACAAAGACGGAAAACATAAAGACAAACAACGACGACCAGGAAGCTGGAATCCTTCAACCCTGAGCGGCAAAAAAACCTTCTGCCTTCAGGTGTGTCAGCAGGTGAGACCACGAAACACGTTCATTCACACACAGCAAAGGTAAGAAGGAGACGGCTGGCAGGGACCGGCGGAGGACGGCGTCCGATGGGGGTCCGGATCCGACAAAACCAACAGAAACACAAACACGACTGAAACCATCAGACTCACCTCTCGTCCCTTCCCGCGGTGGAGGACAAAAAAGAGAAGCAGAGAGGACAGACAGTCAGATCAGAGGACAGTTTGACGTGGTTTTATTTTGAAAGTCTGAGCTGGGTTTCCTCTGTGGGACAGCGCTGCTAACAGACGCCATGACACGGATAAAAAGGAAATGTTTGAGCTGCAGGATCAAAAGTCTTCACGTTCATCTGAGCTGGCCTTCACTCCGAGTTCAACACCTGAGCGTACCTGCAGGATTCTGTGACATCACAACTATCATGAGCCAATCGTGGTCCAATACTTATGAAATGATAAATACGACACCCGACAGGATCCTGTTCGGATTTTAGCGTTGTGACGTTTCGAGCACAAAGTTCTTCCTCAGACTTTTGATAAATACAAAGAGGCGCCATCTTTAATACCCATAATGCATCTGTAAAGCACAGGTGACATACCACACCTTTCACAGCCATGAAGGCCTCGAGGGAAAAAGCCGTGATGTTTACAAACACAGGCAGACAAACCACACCTGTGACCGTTGGCACCCAGGTAGGTCACATGTCTTCGTGAGATGCATTGTGGGTATGTAAGATGGCGGCTCAGCGTTTTTATCAGAGGAAAAAGAACAGTTAACGTCCTTTTGAGACTTTTAAAGAAGGACACTGGTGTTGGAGTGAGGAGACAGCGAGCGGCTCGTCTCCTCATGAAACTCTGACAGTAAATAAACAACAACAGAAGCGCCGACAGCCACCGAGTAAACAATTAAGATCCGTCTCCAGATTAAAGCCGTGACAGCTTGTGGCGCCGCTCCGACAAAGAGCCTCTAATTTGTCGTTAGCGTCACATCTGACGCTCGGAGCAGAGATCCACCGGTCGCCATGGCAGCGGCAGGACGTGGCCTGTTATTAATAGCGCGGGAACAGACGCCCGAGCGCCGCGCTGCCACTTAGGGCCGATCACGCCGCCACGTCTCAACACCTATGATTGATCAGTTTTGCACGGCGGCGTAGAAACGCATATGGCCCGTGGGCGTTGTTTTCATCGAGCCTCCGCCGCAGATGTTAATGCAGCGCCGCCACTTGACGTGTCGTCCGCCACTTCGGCGCGAGCGACGGAGGCGAGGGAGGGAAATGGACAAAGTGATCAAGAACGTTAATGAAATGATCAAGCGGATGAGAGCGAGAGAGGAAGAAGAGCGTCGGAGTTAAACTGTCCGTGAAGGCGACACAAACGAGACAAAGAAGACTCGTCTTCTTCCCCACAGCGACGCCGTGAGTCTGTCACGTGACGCCTCGTCCACCGGCGCCGCCGCAGACACTTCCTGTCATCGCTCTCGGCCGGCGGGTTCGGCCCTTTGACGAGCTGCTGGAAACATGCGTGCGTTTGTTTCCTGACTGCGAGTTTTATCGCTGATAATTACATGTTAACAGTAAAACTCGCAGCAGCGTGAAGGTGCGCTGACCCTCGCCGGGCTGCAATGAAACCTCCGGTCTCTGGTCGAGCAGGATGATTCTCAGCGAAGCCGTCTGAGCGTTTGCAAACAGGATTAAACCTAAATGTGGAAAAACGATGAAACCTCCCGCCGTCGTCCTCAGACAAACTGCAGCACAGACACAAATCAGATACCTCCGAGTGATGCTCGTCGTTCTGCTGCAGGACCTCGATGCAGAGCTCCCCCAGCCGCATCATGTCCTCCAGCCTTTTCTCCGGAGCCGCCTGAGCGTCGGCTGAAGGTCGGGAGGCGGCGGCGAACGTCCGGGACAGAAAGAAAAACACACCAACATTTAAAACATGACGGCGTTTCCCATGAAAGCGAAGCGTTCACTGAACGCTGCTGATGCTCAGCCGCCCTCAGCACAAACTTTGCATCCTGAACACCGGCTGAAACACTGAAGTCAACTCACTTCATGTGAGTATGTTCATGACAAAGACGTTAGAAGTAAAGCAGCAGCGACGGACGGACGAGCGGTCGGCCTCCTGACGCCCAGCTGGACTGAGGCTGCAGCGGCTTTTCATCAAACTGAAGAAAGTGCAGCTTATATAAATGTGTTCATGTGCAGCGTCAGCGTGGATCTGAGGCTTCAGAGGGACAGAGACACAGAGGACGTCCGTCCAAACACTCACCTTTGATCTGAGCGTACTCCATCAGCTGGCTGTAGTTGATTCCAGCTGCTTTTTCCAGACACTTCTGCACCAGTTTCTTCATCTCCTCTGCAGGAACGGGAGTGGTGATGTCCTTCATCAGAACCTGAAACACACAAACAACAGAGCGGGTTCTCCGACAGGCTCCAGCTCATCGAGCTGACATCACCAATCCTCAGCGGTTCCTTCAGGAGACTCCAGAAAGTCTGAAGTCAGCGCGTCTCTGAGCTCATGTGTTCATCTCTGCTGTCACATTCTGTTTGATGTAGCGTCTCAGATCAGTGGGATCAGGGTTGGATTTCACTGGATTACTTCAATTTCTGGCACTTTTTACTTCTCCGCTACGAGTCAAAGGGGTATATTGTACTTCATACTCTAATACTTATTATTTGACTGTCATTGTTACTGATTACTGTGATTTTAATTTGACACATATCATCATCTAATTAAACATGAACGTGTTATTATGGATTCAAATGGTCAGATCCCAAAAACATCTTTTTTTTTTTTGGTTGCACACAAGACTGGATAACATCATCTTGACAAACAAATCATCTTTCAGGACCTTTGAAGGCTCCATGATTTAACTCTCTGGAACTAGTACTTTCACTTTACTTCAGGTACATTTTGCAGGTAGGCTTTTAAATGCAGGACTTTTACTTGTAACAGAGTATTTGTACATGGCGTTATTGGTATTTTTACTGCAGTAAATCTGAACACTTCCTCCAACACTGGTGTCATCACGTAATAACTCACCTGTGGGGCTGCACTAGCTAACAGGTGTGGCTGCACACGTCTACCTGCCAGTCTAGATTTGAGCTGTTTGGACATATGTGCATCATGTTACTTCATACAAAGAGGAATGTGAGTGGATCAGTAACCTGTTAGTTATCTGCATTTCTGTGTTCAATGCTTTAATGTGAGTCACAGCTGTCTGAGAAGGACAGCACGTCCTGAGAGACTAATCCGTCCTCCGGCTGAAAGTAAACGTAGGAACCTTTAAAAGGAACTCAAGTCTGAGGTAGGACTGCTTTTAGTGCTGGATTCATAAAGGTCCCGAGCTCCAGATTTTACCAACCAGCCTCACAGGAAGTTTGTGGAAACACATGTGAAATGCAGAAGTAGTTGAACGTGTTCCCGTACCCGCTCCTGCAGGGACAGCGTCGCCTTCAGGGCCCCATCTGGTCGTCCGAAGGGAAAGCAGTACCTGCAGATGCAAAACGTGGGCGGTCATCGCATTTAGAGACAATCTCAAGGACGACTGCGTGAACAAAAAAGAGGGAGAAGAAGAAGAAGAATAGAAGATGGAAGCAGCGGCAGAAAGACGTCAGTCAGCGTCAACAGATGGCTGCGTCCTTTCATCTAATTACACTGACGGAGGAAGCTTTTCTCACCTCCGGCTCGTCTGAGCGCAGACGAGGAGGTTCAGGGAGGTTTCACGTTGCTAATTGACAAGTGAACAGAACTAAATAAACAAAGGCACGCGGTCGCGCAGGTCAGCCATTTCAATTGGACAAAAACCTCCAGGCAGATGTCCTGTTCCTTCACACCGACACCGCTGAAAAACCAGGAGGAGGACGGAGGAGGACGGAGGAGACGGACCCCGAAGACTCAGCTCATACTTAACGTAAAGTCACCAGTTCATGATGTTCATTTAAATGGAAAAAGAAAATCCATTAAAGAGCCCAACATGTCGAGAAGGCCTGATTGATGTTTTGCGAGCGAGCGAGAACGAACAGTTAAAATACGTGAATTAACGTGTGACACCTGTGAAAACATTTTAAATCAGATTAATCAGAAAACATACAGATCCAATCCTGATCAATTACAAATATATATTCAGGATCTCATGAAACATCATGAAGCTAAAATACGTTTTTCTGCCTCAAGTTGTTTCATTTTTGACTCTTTTGACCTTTTAATCTGTTTTTCTGGATGCATTCAGAGAGAAAATCATCATCTGCTGCCTGGATTATGTTGAATGTTGACACAACCTAAATCCCGCCTCATCCACAGGTGGACGCTGATGCTCCTGAATATCCATGTTTAACTGTCATTTAGCAGATTGCTCAAAAAGAGAGAAAGACGCTTCGTCAACGTCTTATCGTCCACTTTGGTCACAGTGAAGATCATCTGGGCTGGTTTCTGTTTTCAGCCTCTCAGTCCACATACTTACGGCCATGTGGTTTGTGGTTTGGTCTATTTGTGGTCACGCTCACGACACCGAACGATTACTCGTAAAACCAAACAGCGATTAAGTCATGTTCAGATAATCTGCTTCCCGTGGAAGAAGGGATAATAATCATGAAAGGCGTGAAGAGTTAAACGTGTAACCTTAAATGAATCTTTAGTGGCTGAGCTCAGCTTTAATCTAAGCTAAAGTGTGGAAATCCTGCTCTTGTCCGGGGGACGTTAGCATAATCCCGGCATTGTCCCGGCCTTTGTTTGCCAGCATTAGCCTCTTGTTGAGGTGAGTTAGTAATGACTCCCGCTGATCGACCCCCTCCTCGGCCCCTCCTCGCCCCTCCTCTCCTCTCTGGGGCCAGATGGAGGGCCCCTCTCAGGCGTGAAGGGTTTAAAGAGCCGGGCTTGGGGACAGTTAATGGCACAGGTCCATTCAGACGAGTGTTGCTCAAGGTCTCGGGGCTGCCGCTTTCACACCGCGCTCACAATGCGTTCACACGGCAGCGGCGGCGCTGAATAGCAGCACGCAGATGCAGGGAGGTCTCATCAGCCGCCGCCGACGCATGTCCTGCACCTGTTGTGAGCCGCTGATGGGGCTAAAAATACCCAGAATGCCTGGGGTTATTATGATGGAGTTAAAGCAGCATACCGGCGCTTTTACGGGTTCGCTTCAAAACACGTTCAGCGAAACGTGCTGACGTGTTTCAGAGGTTAAGATTCAGCCGCTCATTTCAACATGAAAATCTATCAGCAGTTAATATCTGTTTATTGTTCTGAGGTTAAACTTTTCAGTCTGCATTTGAACCAAACCAAACATCCAGTGGAAAGTCTCCATGCAGTCATTGAGAGAAAGAATCGAACCTTTCACTCCTCTGGACTTCATAAAGTGCCAGATGTGTTGTTTCTACATCCTCTGAATCACCTCACCTGTTCAGCTCCTGCCCTGCTGGAGTCAGAGAAGCATTAGAGATCTCACAGGATCTCAGGTGTAAACAAACCGGAGACTTCCTGTAGTAAAGCTAATTAAATGCTTATTCTTCAGCCAGAACTGGAGGTCAGCTGCACGCTAGCGTAAGTTAGCCTCAAGAGCTAGAATGCCTAGCATTGCTTGGCACCACCGTCAGCTGCTCTGGGACTAATGTTAGCTTCTCTCTCATTTTAACTCTCAGATTTGAACTGAACATCAAACATGTTTGGAATGATCAGCGGCAGGTTTGAGGATCTGCAAAGTTTCTCCTCCGACTGTCAGGACGGTGAATCTGGGATGAATCTGCACTGAAGTACTCTGAGCTGTGCTTCAGATGTTTAAACGCTCTGACTGGTCCAGGTTTACGACTCCAAAACCAAAACCAGGCTAATCCAGAAACCTGCTAATAACCAGGATCCTGCAGCACATGTTTGCTTCTCTAAATGTATTGTTTTCAATGTTCAGAGTAGATTCACGTCACCTCCATCATGTTCAGGTGACAGACATCTCAAACCTGCACAAATGAAAGCCAAACGCTCTGCACTGATGGAGAAAACTACAGAAAAAAAACGTGCTTTCTGCAGCTGCTGGTGAACTTTTAGAGGCCTACAGAAGCTCGGAGACAACTTTAGTTCTTCATACCTGAAATGTGTGATCTGGTTCTCCAGCAGAGCCATGAGGCGACTCCTGATGGCGTCGAAGTCCTCCTTCTCCTCCACCGTCACCGTCCCCATCCCATCGGGCCTGAGGACACAGGAGACAGACTCAGTCAGCTGACTTCATCAGGGAGAGAGTTATTTTCCTCAGGATGACGGCTGATGGTGCTCATAATGAAAACTGGTGTTCGAATGTAAAACAGGCCGGCTAATAAACATTGAGGGGGCTGGAACGTCTTGTACTGCACACAGTAAGTTCAGCATGATGTTCATGTCCACAGCTCTAATTACATTAGCACATCAGCCACTATCTTTACACGCTGCGTCTATTACTGCTGTATCTGCTCCCGTCTCTGACGCGTGAAACGCATAGAGACTGTTTGACTGACAGCGAGCTTCATCACATGGAGCAACGACAATCACCTGAAGATCAATATCAGCAACCTGACGAGCTTCAGGTGGACCACAACGCTTCAAATGTGGACGCCGCTGCAGAGAACGTGGACGCTTCACACACGTTCAACCTGCAGCTCAGAAGATCTGAACGACCAGCTCAGAGTCACTGATTCAGGATCTGTTTCTGCAGAACGTTGTGTTGCAGTGACGCTGACCTTTGACCTTTTGGATATAAAATGTCAGCGTTATGCTCAAAAAGTGACCTTCGAAACCTTCCCAGCTCCCCGTTGAGTCAAAGCGAAAGTTTGTGCCAAATTTGAAGAAACTCCCTCGAGTCGTTCCTGAGATATCGCGCTCGTGAGGACGCTGTCGGACAGCCTGAAATCACGCCGCCTTCAGCCTCGACCGTCGCCGGCGTGGAGCCTTGACAAGCAGCTTTACACGCTGTGAGTATTACAAGAAGTATCTGCGGTTATTAATCTTTGAAACAGATCCATTATTGTGCCCGTGGTAAGTTAATAGCACGCGTTAATTGCATCACATTACACAGAAGCCTCATAAAGTCAAGATATAATTTCACCCTTCCACTCAGTCAACCTGCTCTTTGTCTCTCTGTTCACTTCATTTAATGACTTTTGAACATCAGTACAATGAAGTTAATTGAAGCCTGGAGAGCACGTCAACAATGCGATGTGTGAAAGCTCTTTTTGGCTCGCTCGCGCACGACCGGTCGGCCCCGCCGGCGGCCGGAGGTCAGCAGAGCGAGGAGGTGAAGGAGAGCGGGAGCAGCTCCCGCCCTGCTGACCGGCTCTCCAGAGCTGCCGCTTCCTGCGCTGCACCCACTCACCAACCAGCTGCTTCGCTCCCGCATCAGGAGACGAGGAGGCGAAGCTGACGGATCGTCATGAGGAGGCTGTGGTACGGCCATGTGGCTGCACTTCACTGCACGGTACGACGGTCGCAGCAGCCGATTTTCACTGCACACGGTGGTCATCAAACAACGAGAAATCTATAGTCTAGGAAAAAATTCATCTTGTGTTTTGTCTCTTTTTTGGCAAATTAATTACAGCACAGGAAAGAAAAGCTACATTTATTTCCAGTGTTATCATCTGTGTATGCTGCATGACATCCATGTTTAATTATTTCAGTTATCGTCAATATGGGCACATCTCAACACCCCGACCACATCGCTCCGTGGACCTTAAATGGGTGAGCGGTCGTCCACCAATCAGGAGGTTGTTGGTTCGATCCCTGGCCTCGGCCTTGGGCAAGATACTGAACCCCAAAACTGCCATCGGTGTGAATTCATATGTGCGTCGCTTTGGATAAAAGCGTCCACCAAACGACTAATTTTAATTGGAAATGTTGACGAAGATGAAGACGAAGACAAAGGTGACACACAGCTGCATCTGGTGGGCATGAGGTGCCATTATTTGCTTTAACTTTGCTGGGTTTTATTTGCTGTTAAGCTCCAAACAACAAACCCAACCAAAACGTCCTGCTGCTGTTTCTCGTCAAAGCCGACGAGGAAATGGAGGGATCGCCTCCCTCTGCGCCTCCTTTTGAGCTGCTGGAGGGCTTTTGATGTGTAAAACATTTGCGAGTTTCATGATGGCAGCTGAAAATGATTGAAGGGTTAGAATCTGTATTTATTTAGTGTATAGTATGTACTTAAATATGGTCAAATATACTTCATATGTTAAATACAAGCCTCTTTCAAATAAAAGGCTGGTTCTCTATTCAGGGAAATAAAAGCTCTTTCAACTATTTGAGAATTATACATTATCAAATATTATTAAATATGAACTCTGGAGGTTCAATCTTTGATATGCTGTTGACATTTTAGCACAGAACCGTCTTTAACAAGGCGTCCTCATTGCTAACACGTTTCTATAAGCGAGAGCCTGCACCAGCTAAAGGTTCCAAACATCAAAAAATCAGAGACAGGCAAAGGTGAAGCTAGTGCAGAAATCATTTGTTTTTCATATAAAATCAAAGAAAGAAGTGAACGAAAACGAAACAAAATGCGAAACCCTACAAAAAAAGCTCACACTGCTTTTCTGTCTTTGGCTTCTTTCTCACTCCGACGAGCACGACTGGCTTGTTTTCACCAAACTAACTGATAAAGCAGCCAAACTCTCCACGCTGACCTCAAAGTCAACCAATCAAACGGAGAGCTGCTCAGGCTCCTCTTCCTCCTCCACAGCTCATCCAGCCAGCAGGAGGAGAGTCGACAAAGAAAAAACTGTTAGTTGAGCGCTTCATTAATGTTTGTAAAGCCTTCAGTCCCTTCTTGCCTTCGTCTGAATAGGCACTCTGGCAAATAAGGGGAAAAAATGCAATCAGTACCCAGCGCGACCAGCCTTGACTTTCTGGGCTTTCTGTGTGCAGCTGAAAGAGAAAAGCACCCTCTCCAAACGGCACTCGCGGTCGCTGGAGGGAAGAAGCGAGGAGGTTGTCTGTTAATGAGTTGTTCTTATAAAAGCCTTCGCTGGTTCAGCCCCTGACCGCCGTGCCTCGAGTGCCAACAACCGCGCAGAGCCGCTCGCGGCGTGTTCCTGACTCTCCAAAGTCGAAAATAAAAACGTGACGAGGGAGGAGAAGCGGCGGCGGGGCCGACGCTCGGCAGGCAGGTGAGGTGAGGATACCGAGCGGCGCCCATTAATCTCCTGTGAGTTATAATTCTGAGGAGGATGAGGTTATTTAACGAGGAAGGTGAACAACTGAGAACGTTTGTTTTCCAGGAGAAATCTGAGCAGGAGAGCAACGGCGCAGGAAACACAAACAAATACAACGTCATTAGATGATAATTCAAAGGAAATAAAACTAAAAAAGACCAAACAAAGCAACATTTGTCTGCTGTGGTGCTGCGTCAGATCACCCCAGACAGCAAGAAAGTTAAATCAGAAAATAACAGAACGCATTATTTAATGAAAGTAGATACAAATAACACACACATTACATTAAATAACATGGCAGGTTACATTAAATTAAAATAAAATGACATAAAATAGAATTTTAAACAAAATGTTAGGTCAAATTTCATAATTAAAAAAATATAACATGCTTGTAGAAAATATAAAAACTGTAATAAAATTACACAAAGCTGCACCAAATAAAACAGAAATAAGAATTATGTTTTATTATTGTTATATTTTGTACAGAAAATAAAACTAAATTAATAAAAATAAAATAAACATAGAAAAAATGTTTTTACATAAAAAAAAACAGGAAATAACATCAGATAAAATGGTGTTAGATGAAAAGTAAAATGAAATACAAAATAAAAGTAAATAAATTAAATTACAGAAACAAGATAAAACGCAAAATAAAAAAAATCTGATGTCATTTATTTGAAGCTGAACCTCACAAAATGCTTGAAAATGCTTTTGTGAAGTTTCCGCTCCTTCCCTCGGAGCAGGGTGGTGTTTGGAGGGTGGAGGCAGGATGAAAACAGGAAGTGGTCGTTTATTGTGCGAGAACATCGGCGGCGCTCTTCAGCTCCGCTCTCCTCCTCCTCCGCTCTGTAATGAGAGGCAGCTTTCTCCGCACAACAGCACTTGTTAGCACAACTTCTAAACCCTGTTGTTCCCCAAATCTGTCAATTCATTACCGCCCCACCCCCCTAATCACACCCTCCACTTCCCACAACCCCTATTTAACAAGCACCAGTTAATCCCGAGGGAGCGTGAAGCAGAGCCGTGGGGAGGAGCGCGTCGAAGGCAAGAAAAGCCTGCTTTCACGTCCGAGGGCCTCGCTGCGCTGCGCGAGGGCGGCGGTCAGAGCGAGGGCTCCGACGGAGGGACGGATGGATGGAGGGATGGAGGGATGGAGGGATGGCCTGAGGCTCCAAGCCCTCACAGTTAATGCCAGCTGTCCTGCAGTCCGACTTCTTCCTGAAACGAAGCGTTTTGGTGCAGCGAGGTGGCAGAAATAAAACTGATGATCAGTTTTGCAGCTCCGAAGATGAAGAAAACAAAGTTCAACTTATTCCATGCTCAGATATTTCTTTACATTTTTCAGGGAACAGCCCGACGCTTGCAGAGCTTTAACAGGAACTAACACTTATTTATAATATTGTAATGAGTCACTTTGTCAATAAAATGTCTGAAAGTGGGAAAAATGTGCGTCATTATTTCCAGACTGACATCAGTCAAAACCCTGAAATGTTCAGTTTATGAGGATTGAAGGCAAAGAAAAGCAGAAATGTGTCCGTATCTCTGCTTGAATAGTGACTTTAATGATTTATTGATGATCAGAGCAGCTGCTGATAATTGATTGGCTGTTTGAGTCAAAACCTAATTCAGCTTTCAAAATGGATTCACATGTAAACGGTGTGGAGGAATCAGAGTCAGACTTAGGATGCAGGTGTACAAAGATGCCTCCACAGACTGAAGCTTTAATCAATCATCAGAGATTTTCCGTGAATTTCCGTGTTTTCGTGAATTTAAATTATTTGTTGGAGAAACTAAAACGAGTGAACGCTGCAGCGATGCAGAGGTGTTCAGCTGTGACATTAGGTCCTTCTCTTTCCATCTAAAGGAGCTAAAGTGACACAAATGCAGAGTTTCCCACATGATCAGAGCGGATTTGCCCTCAGGGGGCGACTGATGGGTGGTTCAAAGGCAGCTGGGAAACTCCAGCTCCACAGAGAGGAAAGCAAACACCTCTTGACTTCAGGAGGAGTTTCACAGGAAAGAAACTGACTGACTGAATAAAATGACCTTCTGAGAATCAAAAGTAAAATGACATTCATGTTTCCAATGAAATGATGGACTCAAACGCAGCTTTTCAGACTTTTTTCAGTCTGCTGCATTTTTCTAAAACCCGCAGAAGAAGAAATGAAGCAGAAAAATCTCCTTTTATGGGATGAAAGTGGTTCCTCAAATCAATCGGTGTGTGTTTTTGGACAATCTTCCCCCAAACGTCACTCACACCTTCCACTTCCTCTGAATCAAATTACGGCAGAGAACAAGTCGTACGGGGGGAACGTTGGCTGGAGGCCAGACGCAGAGCCCCGGCGCGGCGTTTGGTTTGGTTTCCTCGCTGCCATTAAATCCGGTCTGATGTGTTCATGCTTGGGATCACACGGCCGAGTGGGGAGCGATGCGACAGCTTGTCGGGGTTCAGACACATTGTTGCTGCTAAATGAAGCAAGCGCGTTGGAGGCGAGGCCGCCGGGCCG
>JBBMOE010000030.1:1905882-1925663 GCA_037975065.1 Chaetodon trifasciatus
GGCCCGGGGAGGGGAGGGGGGTGCGTAGACTCAGGTTTGTGTGTTTACACTGGACGTGACTCGAGTGTAAACGATAAGCACCGTGTCCGCCCGTAGGATCCGTCGAACCCTGCGGCCGCTCAGCTCTGATGTCAGGTGACAGGAGTCGTCACGAGTCGAGCTCGGCGAGCGGCGCGGCAGGAAGCCGGGCCTGGACGCCACTTCACCTTAAGAGGTGTGGAAGGGAGATTAAGCTGAGTGGCAGGTGATCCCGCGCGTCACCTTCCTCCCTCCGTATCACCTCTCTGGAGGCGGGGGGTTGTTGTGAGAAGGGCTGGGGGAGGTAAAAGCTCCTGTCACATCCCGTGTCAGTGCGCCGTAGATGGCTCGGCGAGGAGAAGATCGGACGTGACAGGTGAGAAGGAGGCGAGCAGACCCCCCCCCCTCGCCGCCACCAGCTCCGGTAATGCTCCTTTAACCCTGAGCCCGGTTCAAACGCACCCGTCTCATCAGACCCACGCAGACCAGAACAAGACGAATCAAAGTGTCACAGCTGCTTCACCTGCTCAGGTTTAGGCCGTCCATCAAGTCCTGCAGCGCCAAACACGTAACGATCAACGCAGCGGCCTGAACCGCCGCACTCGTGTCCAGATAACAGGCGCAATTCAACCAGTCGGTGGATTCTTCCACAGACGTCAGAGGATGAAGCTTTTTTTAACCAAATCTGGACTGTGGTGAACTGGTTTCATCACACTTTGATCTCCAGTCTTATTTTCCATAGAGAGGGGCTCCAGGCAGTCGTCCGGGTCTTTGCAGACCACGTGGTCCTGCTGGCTTCATCAGACCTGGAGGGGTCGAGGAGAAGGTCAGCACCTCCAACTCTGAGGCCGAGGTTTCCCGCCACAAACCGGTGGACTGAGTCGCTGTTCCAGCTGAAGGAGCTCCTGCTTCTCAGGAGGAGGAGGAGGAGCTGTGAAACGGAGCGTTAGCAGTAATGTGGTCGTTGCATTGGACCGTTGTGGTGAAGAGGAAGTTCAGTGAAGCTTTGATTCAGTCTACGGTTCGACCTTTGATCAAGAGCTTTGAGTAGCTGCGGAAAGGTGGCTGCGCTCAGGCCCACACACAGTAGAAGGAGCTCCATCGGACATGGAGGGAGGCTGGAGAGGAGCTGCTGCTCCTCCACGTTGAGAGGAGTCAGCTGAGGCCCGCCGCCGCTGCGACCCGACCTCGGACGAGCAGCCGATGGAGGGCTGGACTTCATTTGTCTTTCTTTGCTTCTGTTAGATCTTCACCAAGTCTGAGGCAGGAAAGGAAATCCCACAGCGTCTTTTTAAAAGCAGTTTTAACTCTCAGCATCGTGAGAGGAACAAAAAAAAAGCCTCGTGCCCTCAGAACAATGATCATTTCTAAAAGAAGACGAGGGTTTTGAATCAAGAGTTACAGTGACGGAGCAAATCTGTCACACCGAAACTTCAAGTAATACTGTTTCCACCTCAAACTGCTTCAGTCTGGATGTCCTGTTCAGCCCCGTCATGGCGGAGGGGACTGACAGAAGCATAAACCAGCTAACAAACGCCGGCTGATGAGTTTGCCTTTCTGTTTCTTCCCTGCGTCCGATGTCACGGACGTGCCGTCAAACAGGGAACAGCAGAAAGCAGCCTGGAGGCCAGACGCTTAATTCTTCATGTCGTTCAGTTTCTTTCAACGACTCCCCTCGAACCAGGAGACGCTCCCTCACCTCGCTGCATCTTGAACAACATGAACAAAAACCGGTTGCACATTGTTCCCACTGACTGTAAAAAACAATAAATGACAGCCGAGCGTTTCCGTCAACGCCCGTGACTCCCGCCGAGTTAAAGGAGCAAAAGAAAAATAAGATTATTCATTTAATCTGCGCATAAAAATACATAAAAACCAGCCAAATATCTAAACTGATCTTTGACCACGAGGGTTCGAAGCGTCTCCAGCAAACCTTGAACGCGTGACGGCGCCCGTGAAGGCTTTCACACATCGGACAAATATTTACATCTTCAATCAAGGTCCAACGTGTTTCTTTCAGTCAGAACTGAGAGTTTCTGAAGAAAAGCACAGTCTGATACTCTGAATATATCGCCTTGAAGCATTAGTCAAGTACTCTTCTGTTGATCATTCTGTAGCGCCTCTCTTTGTCCTCGCTGCCTCCTGACGTAGTTTCAGAGCGGCCCTCCAGGGAAAACTTCAGTTCTGTAATTAAGTTTGTTTTTTTCCACCTCCGAGCCTGCCAGCCGTCCAAAACCTCTTTTTCCCATCCACGCCCACTCAGGCAGCTCCAGAGCCCTGAATGGGCATCAATTATTCAAATTAGAGCTCCAACTGACAAAAAGCCAATTCCAGTAACCCCCCCCCCAATTTATATCTGGCGATCTGCTGGAGGAGCTAATCATTACACTTTCTAATTGACTAAATGAGTCGACAAAGAGCGACAGCACAGACATCAGTAATTACCAGCCGGGGAGTCGAGCAGGGGCTGCTGGGAGTCGGGTGGAGGACTGAACTGCTGGAGCGACGCTGATGCCGACAAGTGGCTGAAAGACCCTGCTGCTGCTCATGTCTGGGCAGTTCACCGGAGATCAGCGGAGGCCCGAAGGGGGCCGAGGCCGAGCTGGACTCAAGACGCCGTCCTGCCCGGAAAGACCAGAGCGACGGGCGTTTCGGCGAAAGCCAACAAACGACAATTAGGTTCAGGTGACGAAGCGGCTGCAGGAAGTCTGACTCTTTACCTTCAGGAGCGAAGGACGAGAACATGTGATGCTATCAAAGAGGAGAGCGGAGGTCAGGGTGGGCGGCCGACATTTTAACAGGAAACCGCTGCTCATTGTTCGTTTCCATCAGTCAGAGCTGCTCGTTCTCTGACCACTCAAGTGGTTATTGATGTTACTATGATGACAAAGGACCTCAACAACGGAGAGGCTGAGACATCACCACATCCTGACACCTTCAGCTCCTTTCAGCCAACATCTGTCCATGTCCTGGCACCAACAGCACTTCCTGTTTCATATTTGTGAAGCTCCTTCCAGACAGGAACTGCAGCTCACAGTCAGAGAAATCCCTCGAACCACGTGAGCGCTTCACACAGAAACAAAGGTCAGGCAACGAGTTTACGTGCACACGGTTCGTGTTTGTCTCCTTTCACGACAACAACAAACAGATGTCAAAGAATAGACTGCCATGATGCAGGAAAAGACAGGTGGACAGAGTGGACATAAAAACAGGTGGTAAGACAGAAGTACAAGGTAAGACAAAGACAAAGCAAGAGACGGACAACAAAGCCACTGGATGAAATAACAAAAGGTAGAAATAGAGCACACAGAACGCGTTTTATGGACGTTCATCTGCCACAGGTGTCGGAGCGTCGGGTCGTGTGACGCATCTGAAGCGTTCGCCGTCGTCTCGGCACGTCAGCGGGGGATCAAACACAGAGCGAGCTGCGGCTTTGATCGAATCGCCAGCGGTTGCCATGAACACATGCAGACGTCGAGCCTGTAATCACTTCAGAGCTCAGATTCACCTTCGTCCTTGAAAACAGCAGCTTGAGAAGCTTCTTACTCACTTTTAGCTCTTTGGTTTTCAACCGTATGTTTATATAATAGAATCAATTTAATTAACTTATTGGCGTTTCATTATTCTGACACCTCCTCCTTCACACACTGCCATCAGCTCTCTGGACGTCTGCACAACTTGCTTCGGCTCGGTGGATCGTGGTTTTGGACGGCGGTCCGCGGTCCAGACTTTATGATTATGTTGAGCCTGCGAGCGAGTGGAAGTTCAGACATTTGGATTGAGCCCGTGTGGCTGAAAAAGAGCGTCTGCGCTCGGTGAGGATGTGAGGAATAATGTAAAGGTCAATTACAGCCTGTTCACACTCTGAGAGCTCATTTTAGAAAAGTTGTCAGAACTGAGAGAGTTTTAGTTTCAAGGTATTTTGTTCAGGTTTCACAGCTTTTTTAAAGGTGCGCTGAAATGTTGGCGTCACCCTCTTAATGACAGCGAGGGGTCACTTCAGTGTAAAACCATCAGCTATGAACACAGAAGGAGCTCGGTTTGACTGGATGGTTGGTTTCTGCAGGAGCTCCCCCTGCACCACCTGTGCACCACCACCAGAAACCAGTTCTGCAGAAGCTGGCGTACCTGTTTCCGTGGACGTGGGAGGCGCAGAAGGCGTAGCTGTAGTGCAGCAGCGTGGGGTCGACCAGCGCGTTGTTCTCCGAATAATCCATCAGATCCTTCAGGTAGTTCAGGTGACGGTGGCAGCCTCGAACGCCGTACCGAGCGCAGTACTCGTCCAGGACGAACACCTGACCGGGGCTGAACCAACCCTGAGGACAAACAAAACACACGCAGCAGACGTGTCAACACAAGAGGTCCGCAGCCCTGCTAGCGCCCCCGAGAGGCTGCAGCCTTCATTACAGCCACTGCTGGACGCAACAAACTGCTTGGTTTAACCCTGAACCACAATGCATCACCCAGATTACTGTTATAAGTCTGCAGAACCTCGAGTGGTCAAGCCGCCTGGAAGAGAACGACCTCACTGGCGTGTTGGACGATGTGTTTTCACTGACCACGTCTAAAAACGCCCCAGAAGGAGAAGCACAGGTGTAAACGAAACTAAAGATGGCTGAATTCCACGTGGCCGCTGTGGTTTCAGAGTCCTGGTATTGTGCTTGCCGGCTCACACTCTCACGGGGCTCTCAAGCAGAACGAGGCCTTTGTTTACGTCCTCAGCAACACCTGCGATTTCTGTGAAGAAGCTTGTTGTTGAGGGCCAATCACTGGACGGGATGCAGATTAACACACCTGCGCCTGCTGCTTTCAATGCAAGCCCACACTGGTTCCTGCAAGACGTGAGGTTCACGCCGCCGTCCAGCACCTGCGACTCTCCGGACAGGCAGCGGCAGCCTGACTGAATCCAAGCTGGACCGGACTTCTTCTGTCTGCCGCCATGTTTCACCCTTTAGCTCTGCTGCTAGCGATGCCAAGAGCTGAACTGGTCCTTAAAATACTTAAAACCAGAACAGTTGAGGGAAGTTTGGGAAATCTGGATCAGCAACACTCAAAACTAAATCTGACTGTGAGAAGAGATTTTTGTTCTCTGTTCAGGGATGAGACGCCATCATACCATCAGATGGTTGCAGCGGCATTTTGGAGGGAAACCCAGCTGCTCGGTGAGCAGGTACCTGGATGAAAGACAACCGAGGCCCCGCCCCTCACAGCTTCCTGTTACCATGAGCGACGTTAACAGCCTTGAACCTTCGGTCGCCGTTTGGCTCCACAAACTCAATAAAAATCCTCCATACTTTACCGCAATTAAACAGTGTAAAGGTTAACCCCTCAACTATTAATTCTCTGCCGGAGTGGGAAAAAAAAAAGAGGAGAAGAAGAACAGAAAGGTGTGGAACGACTGGAACATCCTGAGGTGTTCATTAGCTCATTCAGCCGGCGTGTAATCACTAAATTAGGCATGAAACCTACAACGCTAATTAAGATTCCTCACGGAAGGAACATTAACAAATTAGCACCTCCACCGAGCCGACGCCACACACACACACACACACACACACACACACACACACACACACACACACACACACACANACACACACACACACACACACACACACACACACACACACACACACACAGATCCCTGCTCCTCTCCGCCCGGCGACAGACGACTCAGAGGGGAAACTGTTCCGTGTTTCCTTCAGAGCGTTTGTTTCAAGTGAAAGTTCGTCTTTCCGGTGGAGTTTTTTCTTCTTCTGTGCAGCCAGACGCGATTTTAAATTTCCATTTTAAAGCTGTTTCATCCTCCAAAACAAGATTATCTTCACCCTCCTTCTCATCTGGATGCTTTTCTAAGTGACATTTAAGCGAAGCGGCTGATAAACGAAGGTTTGTCTGCGCGGGAGGATGAATCTGTTTTCAGACTTCAGGGTGAAGCTGACTGACCGTAACAGCTGCTGCACCGAGGAGAAGAATTAAAAGGAGAAAAACAAACGTTTCCACAGCACTGATGTGTGACAGCAAAGCTCTGCATGGAGCCTTTAAACACAGCCGATACGAGCACATGACCCACTTCAACTGTGCAATAAAACCGTTTATTCTCCACACTGACGACAGGATCTTTATAAACTGTGCATGTTATGCACAATACACAGATTTGTGTATTTCTCAAGTGCAATTCAACATATGACATTAGCAGTTTTCTCATAAGAATACAGGCATTTAGTATTTTCATAATCTGAACAAATGTAGGCTCCATACACAGTTGATTTTCTATTCTGTACACTTGTTATCTTGACCTGTTTTTGCTTTATATGGCGGCTGTAACGACTTAATTTCCCTGGTGTGAGATCTAAAGTCTTATCTTATCTTATCTTATCTTATCTTATGTGTAACTGTGTTAGAGTTAGGGAGAGATGTTGGCAGAGTAAAAAAAAGTGAACATTAGTTTAAGATCTGACTCCTGCTGTTAGTTGGCAGAGCATCTTATCATTCAGGCTGCCTCTATTATTATTATTATTATTACTATTATTATTATTATTATTATTATTATTATTATTGTTGTTGTTGTAAACCTTCAGCTGAGTTCTGTTTCCAAACAAAGTGAAACTGCCGACATGGATTCATCTTCTGAGTCAGAGCTGGTTGAGCGTCTCGTCAGATTGAACTGATCAGAGATCGTTTAAGGACTCCAATTCGACGACACCGTTTCCAGTATTTTCTGTGGACGCTGGCCGCCATGCTGCTTCCTGTCGGGGTTAACCGGACCTGGCAGATTCCTCCTCTGCGGGCCTTTTAGCGTCTCCCCCTCCCTTCTCGTCCTTCCCTCCGGTTTGCTTGTCGTCTTCTTCAGCTTCTTTCTTCGCTTTTCTCTCCGTCTGCGAGCTCGAGCTATTAATATCACACCACGCAGAGAGAGAGAGGCCCGTCGACGGGCGCGAAGCGACAAGATGTTCCTCTGTGACAAACAGATGGCGAACTCCAGTATTGGCGCTGACCGCTCAATTAGCGGCTAACGAGCCGACTGCCTCATTAGCTCCGTCAGCCGCGGCTGCACGTCCGCCGCCTCCCTCCGACGACGACCTGACCCAACAGAAGTGAGAGTGGCTGTGAAGAAACGAACACCTCGACGCCTGACAGGAAGCTGACAGTCACAGACTCCTCAGGTTTCATCTCTGGGCTGTTTTTTGGCTGCTCAAATCATTTCTGGGTCCAAAAATCCTCCTGACCTCACCAGTCAGAGTCACTTTGTCACAGATTTACACGGCAAACACGCTCATGTTCTGTTTTCAGCATCAAGAAGCAACTCACTTATTCACAAATACAGAAAGATATTAAAAATGTCGGCGTTTGTGTCTCAAAAACGTCTTTTGTGCAGGTCAAGAGGTCATTCATCCAATCAGCAAACACTAATGTGCCCTGACCTGTTCAAACTGGATAAATCTGACGATCAGTCGTTGAAAATAAATGTCATGAATCACTGAACATTTGATTAAACTGTGACTACGTCAGACCTGATTGGTTAATCTGAAAGAAAACCAGCAGTTTAATCCATAATGATGATAAGAACTAAGAGCAGCTCCGCTTTAAAGCCTTTCCAGGGAAGTCTGAGCAGCTGGAGGCAACAACACAACATCTGATGCTTCGCTCTCGACAGCTGAGCAGATCATCAGCAGAGTTCATCCTGAGATCAACAGGACGACGTACCTGCTCAGGTAACCTGGAGGAGTTCCTCCAGTCAGGTAACAGCTGACAGTTTCTATGGCTACCTGCAGGTGTAACCGCTGCTGATTCTGCTTCAACACCAGTTTGACCAAACAATCCATCAGTCCCAGGTGAGAAAAGT
Organism: Chaetodon trifasciatus; assembly: GCA_037975065.1. Classification (NCBI taxonomy): domain Eukaryota; kingdom Metazoa; phylum Chordata; class Actinopteri; order Chaetodontiformes; family Chaetodontidae; genus Chaetodon; species Chaetodon trifasciatus. Next base: position 1,913,747 of record JBBMOE010000030.1, read on the forward strand.
AGAAAATAAATAAACTGGGTGGATGAGTTTTTGGATTCAGGTGTTTTTTAACCTGAACATTAATATTTGACAGTTGTGCAAAGTTCAGCTTAATCTGCCTCCAGCTCTGATTTAAGACTGTCACTAACACCTGAGCCACTTATATATCAAAATATATATAATTTAACATGTTTTCACACGTTAGTTCACACTGACTGACATGAACCAAGGAGTAAACATCACCGCCTACAGCCACCAGAGGGCGCTCTAGGCGTGTGATGACTACATGCTGCTCGTGTGCCACTAAAAAATCAACTGAATGCCGAGTCTGACGAAGAGGAGACGGCGCTTCATCTTAATGAATAACTGAATAACTGTTCATGTGTTACGTTAACATACCGGACGCCTGTTCAGCCTGTTGCTGCCTTTCCAGATTAAATGTCTGTTCTTGGTCTTGGATTTTGTGAAATAAATAAATAAATGCGACTTATATATGTTTTTTCCTCTTCATGACGCAGTTTTTGACTGATGCAACTCATACTCCGAAGCGACTTACAGTCCGGAAAATACGGTAAACAGACACCTGTCAGCCAATCACGAACCAGGATTTTTTAACGGGAGCCGTACAAAAACTTCATGAAAGTCTTTTATTTAATGTTTGTCACAGCTGAGTGTGTGACGCCTTCACAAAGCTTTGAGCTCATTCTGAAACACTGCTTCCATATTTGTGTTTCCTCACTGATGAACAGTTTGTCTGAAGTCACGTCTTCATTACACGCTGCGTCCACTGGAGGGCGCTGATGTAGTTTTACATTTAAGAAGGTCGCGCTCACAACAGATTAAAATGATCTTAAAGACCAGAAATATATTTTGATGTCAGAGTTCTTCTCTGCATGTGAGCTCTGCAGAACAATCTGGATCCTCTTCTTCTGCAGGTTCCTCTAATTAACACATCTATGACGAGTCCAGGGCGGTTCCACCACCGACGGGAGCTCAGGACACGTGTGAATCTTCATTGTTAACGCTGAAGGCAGACAGGAAACCAAAGTGGGTCAGAGTCACGTCACCGTCCAGTGCATTAAAAGAGGCGCAGAGGTAAATATTGTTCAGATGCTGTCCAGTTCAGTGCTCATTCTCCATGATCTCATGACCCTTTTCCTTCTGCTTAATGAGTCAGAGGCTGGGGGGGTGGTGGTGGTGGTGGTGGTGGTGGGGGTCCTGGGACGACAGCAGGCTGCTGGCCATCAGGCTCGTCAGCTGACATCCAGCTTCACTCAAAATTGATTTTCCATTCTACGTCTCAAAGTTGTCAGTGTTTCCAAAAATGCTGAAAAGTATTTCACTCGAGGGTCTGAAATTTTGACTTAACGACATTTAGTTTGAATGAAGATGAGAAACAGATAAAACTGAAACTAAGACTCTTACGTGGAGGTCAGTAGTTCGAAGGTTAAACACCTGAACGTACGAGCACTGAACTGCCGCTACGCCACGTCCACAGAGTCCTCTGTTCTGATTGGGTGGTGACTATTTCCTGACTCTCATGACTCGTCAAATCCACATTTAACATCCAGGAATGTTTGCTTAAAGCAGTATTTATATATAAATTTTAGCCACTTGTGGGTAAACTCAACACCTGACATGTTGTTACCTGGAAAGGTCGCATTAACGAGCTTCTCTGTTATCTTAGTTTTGACTCTGATTACATTTTAGCTCAGCTTTAGTCAGCGTTTAGTTTCAGTTTCGCACAAAGGTTCAGTTTTAGTGTCTCTACAGGCCTGTGAGTGCAGGCTGCTCGTAGATGACCAAGCGATATGAGAGAAAATGCAACCGTTGGCTGATGGTGAAGGTCACGCTGACAACTTCTCATAGTTGTAAAATCCAATTTGATAGTGTTCGAAACCTCTGTGCGTCCCACCTGCACCTGAAACAACAAGCCCACGCCAACACAGCTCAGTTCAAACTTCAACAAAGAGCTTTTTTTGGGGCTAAACACTGCGTCAGGCTGAACTTTTTTTGGTTGTGGTTGTCTTTTGGTTAATGAATGTCTGCGTACTTTAAAGTTCTTGCAACAAATTTTGGAATAACGAGGTATTAACGGTCAATTCAAGGATTTCCTCTGTCTGGTGCTTCGACTGAAATGGATGAAGCTGTTCAGATGGATCTCCAGCAGCAGCCTCACTGGAGGATTTAACCCTTCAACCATCAGTGGGAACCACACTGATCCCGTTAGAGGACTCTGGGCCCCAGCTACAAACCAAATTTCTGCCTAATTACTGTTGTTGTTGTTGGGTTCAACTCTTTGTGAATAAAATATGACCCCGTCTATGACATGAATCCAAGCCACTTCTCAACAGATGTCCCCCACGCCGAGGCACTGGCCTTTTCTCAGAGTGTCTGCTGAAAGGGGGCTCAGGCTGGAACACAAAGCCCTCGAGTTTTCACAAAAGGCTGAGGAGAGGGAGCCGGAGGGGCGGCGTGAATGGATCGGTCTAATTGCAGAGCTGGAAGGAGTCCTGGTGAGGCAGGTAGAGGAGTGAAAGAAGCACAGATGTCACTCTGCCGAACACCTCCTCAGCCTGCTGCGCTTCAAAGACCAGGAGGAGACACGTCGGGACGAGCCGAGTCCTCAACATCTGCCTGGGTTTCTGTTTCAGAGTCCAGTGACGGTCTACGCCTGGACACAAAGACCGTCTCACCCCGACGGCAGAACGCCGCACTTTGTTTACGAAGCCCTGAAGGGTTTCTGAACCGTCCGGACCCCTCAGATGGTCTCGGTTCAGGTCTGCTCACTGCCCCCCAGAAACGCTCAGAAGTCAGTTTTTATGCATAGAAGAAGAAACTCCCAGAAAACGGCTGAAATCAGGCTCCAAACTGCTTTGCATCAGAGCAAAGACGGGACGATTCGCTCGCTCCTGTTCGTCTTTTTCCAGTTCATCTTATTCTTCTCTCGTCTTTTTATGTTTCTTTGCGATTCTTTTATCTTTCCTTAAAGCCTTTTATGACTCGTGAAGCACTTTGAATTGTTTTGCAGTTCAGACATTCCAAACAAATAAACTACAAATCCAAATTTACATCAGATATCTGCGCTGAGCGGCGAAGCGGCCATTATTCCGATGCACGGCGACTCCGATCTTCGTCACAGCAGACTCTACATATCAGTGATGTTCTGATTGATTGATTGATTGATTGGATTTTACACCTGTGGAAAGTTCTCCACCCACACTGAAGCACAACAACACGAGGAGAATCAACCAAATCTCTTGCGTTTCCTCCTCTTTGTTGCCATCTTGTGTCGGCAGTGGAAGCGGGCGCTCACTTTAAACGTGTCACGACGTCATAAATAAAACCTAAAATGACTCAGTATTCACGACGTGTGTTTGTCTAATGCGTCTTCATTGCTCCAGGGCTTCAGTGTTTCTGTTTTCAAGTAATTTTAGTGACTTGTGCTGGAGCAGGAAGTCATGTGACCTGACAAAATAAAAGTCTCCATCTTCATTTTCCTTCAAGGCCGAGCGTCAGACAGCAAACACGCAAAAACATGAAGGTGAATGTGAGTCAGGGGGGTTCAAGGCTCTTTATGACAAAACACACACACACACACACACACACACACACACACACACACACACACACACACACACACACACACACACACACACACACACGCAGCCCCTCCTCTCTATCCCCCCCTCTATTGAGTGTGCCCAGCAGTCATCTATGAGGGTCATGTTCCTGTTTGGAAAGTATTGATTAGAGTGTTTATCCCCCCAATCATGGACACACACACACACACACACACACACACACACACACACACACAGAAAGAGAGAGAAAGAAACAGACACAGAGAAAGAGACAGACAAACAGAGAGAGAGAGGGACAGAGACAGAAAGAGAGACAGAGACAATGACAGAGATGGAGAGAGACAGAGAGAGACAGAGACAGAAAGACATTCTTGACCTTCTGCTCAGTGATTGGTTCAAGTCATTTCAGCCAAGCTAACAGTTACTTTCTTTACTCATTGATCTGCTAAATATTGATACTTATTGATCACGTATCAGCGCTGACCGATCAGATAAACCACATTTTCGTCGTCATGGTGAACATTTGACCTATCAGAGGCCTGGACATGTGGGCCTACATCCACAACGATCAGATGAAGCCCCAGTCAGCGGTTAGCTAGCGGTTAGCTAGCACGCTAATCATGAGCTCTGCTAAAAAAAAAAAGAAAAAAAACATGTTTCTGTTGATGAATGGATGAATTGTTTCAGAGGTTTCAAACGTGGTTTTAAGTTTCTCTGATTTGTCTGAAGGATTTTATTTTGTATGTAAGTTAATTTTATTTTGAAAAGCAGTTCCTGTTGTTGCGGCGTGGCGGCGTGGACGTACCAGGCAGGAGAAGGAGTCGTTCATGCGGTGCTGCAGGGTGCTCCTCTGAAGGACGCTGAAGAGGGCGGCGTGGTCGAAGCGGCACGGAGCCGCACAGATCAGCTCCTCCACCCCCTGACGCTGGGACGGATCCAGACCTGAGGCGGGAACACAGAGAGCGGTTCACGCCTGAAAACACACATCACGCACTCATCCATGATTGTCATGACTCAGAATCTAAAGGCGCCAAAATGTTAAAAACACGCGCGTCAGATTAGTTTTAAACCTTGATGTTTTAGCAAACAGCTGAAGGTCTGATGCAGACTCATGACCTTCATCACCTCCAGCAGGTGAAAGGGAGACCAGGCAGAATAATGCAGGATTTAAACATGACAGCGAACTAACTGTCAGCGATCTGATTGGTCCTCACGTACCGGCAGAGCTGTCCGTCAAGCGATGACAGAATCAGAGGGCGGGGCAGCTTCATTCAACAGAGTGAGATAAAAGAAAGATGAACCTGTAGATCCGCGCTCCTTCATTTGTGCGTTCTTGTATTATTTTGGTCATTAAACACGTTTTTAATCTTATTTATTTATTTATTTATTTAATTTTATTTTACTCGACTATTCTGAATTTTTACATTTTTATTCTTCCTCTGATGTTTCCTCCTTCACATTCATGGACACTTATGACAGCATTTCCTGTTTTTATTGATTCAGTATTTTTAGCATCACTCAACGTATGTTTGTCTGTGTGTGTGTGTGTGTGTGTGTGTGTGTGTGTGTGTGTGTGTGTTGAGGTTGGAATGTTTTCCTCTGTGTGTATTAAAGGTAAAGCACTTTGTGTTACGTTGCCATACAAATAAACTCTGATTGATCGATTGATTGTGTGACTCTGGATGAACACACAGTGTTTGTGTGAGTGCGTGTGTGTTTAAGTGTGTGTATCTGTCAGGTTATGAGTGTGTGTTTGACATGTACAAATACTTCATTTTCCTTTTCTGTGCTTTTTCCTGAAAGGTAACACAAACACGTAAGTTATTTGACCAAGGGGTCGAACTCTTCTACTGACCAAAGCAAACAGGAAGTGGTGCGTTTGAGGACCCGTAGGTCGTGAAGTTTGTGTGAAGGTGAAAACAGACTCGCACACGTCGACGTGCAGACGGACGACTGCGCTCGTATCTTTGCGTGATCCCGTCAGCTAAAGAGGTGACGAGTAAATGTGTTCACATTCACAATCATTCACGCCTCTCAGCAGCGAACTGAGGCGTCAACACACACACACACACACACACACACACACACACACACACACACACACACACACACACATTGGCAGTGACGGCGCTCGCTGCTGTGGCTAATAGTTCCCACCTCGGTTGGCTGCAGATCCTCTGCGAAGCCGTCGGCGCTCTCAGCCGACACAAAACATTCAGCAACACGGCCGACATGTGAGGAAAACACTGGAAGTGACGCTCAGCCGGGAGGAGGGCGCCGGCGACACGCCGCCAGACGCTCAGCTGCGTCACGATTTTAACGTTTGCTGGTTTTAACTGATGAACGGGCGAGACTGTGAGTCAGGTGGAGATCTGCGGGGCTGCAGGTCTCCGGACAGACCACATAAAGACCGGGACCTCTGTGGACTCTGCTGTCAATCTGTGCCTCGAACCGCCCCTCATGTGACCTGTGACATCACTACAGTGGTCACACCTGAAGGCTTTTTAGGGACGTTATGCTTTAACATCCACAGCAGAGAGAAAACAAACCTTCCTGCAAACCAGGACGTTGTGTTTCGCGGTCGGCCTGAGGCCACCGGACACCTCGTCAATTAATCCCAAAGACCGACGCTGATGATCCGTCTGACTTCCTGTCTGTACGTTTAGAAAATAAATGTCTCACAAATCCACAGTCCAATTTCCTTTTTTAACTTCCTGAACGAGCCACTCGCTGTAGTTTTTATCAAGCAAACAGCAGGAAATGGTGCTTTCATGTGGGACTATTTTCAGCGGCGGATGAATCCACATTTGGTCTGAATAAACTAGAGTGTGTGTGTTCGTGCTGAAGAAGGAACAACAGTGAGGCTCACTGATGTGTTTTTATCAACAGTTACAATTTAAATAAAGAAAGCCACTTTCAGAAGTCTGATATTTCACGTTTCGCTGTGATATTTGAGCTTTAAGTATGTTTTAGCGTTAGCATAATGTGCTAAGCTAGGCTAAAAGCCACCGTCTGATATGTGCAAACACGAGCAGATCGATATCTGGCTCCTGGATTCTCTAAAACTCGCCATGTGACAAACCTACATTATCCTCCTGCTTTGAGTGGAGGCTGCTGATGAAGTGTTTGTACTCAGAGGTTCTTTGAGCTCGGCCCCGCGGCGCCCGGAGCGGCACACGATAACGAGGCTTCGGGGTCAGCGATGGAAGAATCGACGTAAAAAAGGAAAAATAAAAGCAGCAGAAGAGGCGCCGGGCGTCCCGGCCTGAGCAAACCTGGGTTCATTTCCAGTCCTTTCAGGCGTCCTGTTAATGGCCCCGCCAAGTGAAAAGCCTAACACTCTCCATTCTGCCTCTATCGGGGGAGGACGTTTCGGGATGGGAAGTTTCTGAGCGTGACACATGGCCCCACAAAAGACCAAGGCCCGCCGAAGAATGGCGGCGCCGTTTCCACGCCTGCGACGCCCGCGGCCTCGCGTCCGAGACGAGCATTAGCGATCGCTTTTTATTAACGCTGCCATTTTGTTTTTGAGTGGACGCGGAGAAGCCCGCGAGGACTCTCAGACGTTTGTGTTTCGTCCCCCCTCCTCCTCCTCCTCCTCCTCCTCCTCTCTTTGTCGCTTTTGTCCGAAAGAGAAAAAAAAATGACAGCAAAAGTGAAACCTCCACAATCAACTTCCAATCGACGCTGCTCCCCTTTTCTTCCCGGCGTCCTTTCTTCTGACTCCGGCTGCCCTTTGGCTCCTCTGGCCTGCTTTCCCTCTGTCTCATTCCGATGTAGGTCATTTTACATTCGTTACCTCAAAAACAGCCGATTGTCCTTAATGTAATTTGGAGAAAAGACAGGGAGTCAAGGAGGCGACTCTAAAGAAAACGAGACAAAGAGATATAGATTAGGCTGATAATAAGAGGAGGGGGGAGGAGGGGGAGTATTGATTGGGGGACAGGCAGCGGAGGAGTGATGTTGATCCGTGTCAAGTCCAACTTTCAGCTATTATCTGAAGGGGGGTGTTAAAGGGGGGGGTTGTGTGTGAATGAGTGTGCGTGACAGGAAATATGGATGGACGTCGCTGCTGCCGGCACAGATGGCGTTTGGTCCAGACGGTCTGCAGGTTGCTTCACTTTGTGTTTCTCCAGCAGTTTCTCATCAGTGAGAGAAACTGACGGGAATATGAATACAATGCGGGAACGGCGGACCCCGCCACCAACAATTAGAAGTGCTCTATAGAGACGGAATTGCAGAGCGCGGATGCGTTTAATGCTTAAAAACGTTCCGAGTTACAGGCGCCGCACGCCTCGCCCCTCCGCCATTGGCTGATTCGACTTCCTGTCGAGAGGCCGTTTCTTAGGAAGGAAGAAAAAAGATGCTGGAGACAAGGACGAGCTGGAGGACAGAGGACTTTATCAGAGCGAGGTGGGATTGAGCTGAAATGTGACCTCTGACCTCTGACAGAAACAGTCTCGGGCCTTCATCAGCGCTCCTTCACTTAACGTTACACAATCAAACTGCTGCACAAAATGTGTGTGTGCGTGTGTGTGCGTGTGTGTGCGTCCGCCTCAAAGAGTGATGTCACTTGAGTCAACTGAAACCAATGTGGAAGGAAGTCAGCTGACCAGACGTCTGCGGCTGCCATTAGCCGCCCTTAGCATAACATGCCTGAATCTCTGGCTGAACTGCCTGCAGGCAAGTTGCATTGTGGGTAGTGTAGGAATAAATGTGGAATAAGATAGACGACAGCTGCAACGTAAAATGTGTGTGTGTGTGTGTGTGTGTGTGTGTGTGTAGGTCTCTGCACTCAATCTCTCTGCATCCATCTTGTCCGGGCTCCACTGGTATCGTCACGGCAACAGTCACATCTATGTGACAACCCGCTCTGAGAGGTGGTGGCGGCCGCTGATGGCAGGTTATTGATGCAGACGAAGAGGAGGAGGAGGAGGAGGAGGAGGAAGGAGAGCGTTTCAGTTTCAGGTGCGCCGGCCTGAGAGATGTGACTTGATCTGCCCGTCGGAGCGTGGCGACGGCGACGGGGATGATGTCAGGGCGAGTGGAGACGAAGATGCGGACAGACAGGCCCATCAGCCTCCGTCTGGCCGAGCGAGGCGTCTCGTGGCGCAGAGCGCAAACAATCTCAACTCGGGGAAAAGTTTGAGAGAAGCGCACAAACGCGTCCGCAGCTGCCGTGCTGCGTTCGAGGGCGTCGCTGAAACCCCGGGAGGTTAAGACAAACGGACAGCTTGACGTCTCTGCTCAGGATCGTCCTCGCTGTCAAACTGACCACCTGCCTCTTCAAAAACACAACTGACAGGCGCAAACATCTCCGAAAAACAACTTCAGGGGCGAGTCTCGACCCCCAACTGGCCCGTCTGTGCGTCCTGAGTCACAGGCCGTGCGATAAAAGTGGATTTCAGGTCAAAGGTCAGAGCCGAACCTCCCACAGCCCGACGTCTCCCCCTCGTCTGGACTTCATCTGTGGGTCCGTTTGAGTCTTGTTTACGTGAACTGCTGGCAGCAGCGAGCAGGCGGGGGGTGACAGGAAGTGATGTCGGCTGAAGTTTCCTCAGCAAACTCGCGCTCATCCGTTTGTCCTTTTCTGTCGCTTCCACTTCAGAGGCGTGAAGTCAGGAGGGCCGGCGGCGGGAATCTGCCCACAAAGCGGCAGAACGTCTCCTGAAGCTGCATCACGGTCGACGGCCCGTTTCGTTTCGATGAAGCCACAAACTTCTTCTTCAATAATCTGTCTTTGAAAACTTTATTGAGGAAACAGACCGTACAGAACAAAACGGTGTTTCTGTCCTCTCTGGGATGTGATGCCGCCAACGTGCCAAAAGCTACAAAACATTAAACAGCATCTGTCATTCATCTCCATGCTTCCCTCCATCACTGACGCTCGGTCCTCCGCTGCACCAACACAGCGGCGATGTCACGGCGTGCCGACACGACGACGGCAAAACTGCTCTTAGCGTGCTCATGTCGGCTGTTCTTTAAGGTGAATCGGGGCTATCCCTCAGCCTGATGCTAGCATGCTAACCAAACTACAGCTGAGAAACTCCACCTTACAGCGGTTGCAAGTTTAGTAGCTGAACGGTGAAATGTCCTCAAATGGCCACCGTACAGAACGTAAACCGCGATCAATCGTTTTTTGTTTCTTCGCAGCAGCAGCTCCGTTGTGCTCCACCAGGTGGCAGCGTCGCCTCAACTTCACAGTGTGAAGAAGTCAACCTTGTTGTACGCAGCGTGATTTCTCTGCACCTCCTCTCACGCCGTGCGCTGGCAGGACGCCTCGCTGCAGGAGGTGGAGCTCGGGCGGAGCACTTCTCCAAAGAGTCCCTACGTCTGGCCTGTGTGTAAATTAGCCTTTTTTCAACTGTGTCAACGCGACGCACGCTAGCTGTTAGCAGCTATCACTTGTACAGAGGATCATACGGTGAGAGATGAACGACGTGCGACGTGATCTTACAGAACGTCCCGATGAGCTGACTCATCCTTCAGTCGTCTTTCAACCTTTTCTGAGGAGCACTCGTGTCGTAAATCAGCATATTGTCGCGTTACACGTTCGAGTCAATCAGAACAGGAAACATCGAAGCACTTATGGCTAACTTCTCCTCCAGCCCGTCGCGGTACACCTGCCGAGCTGCACGTCCGTGCGTTCACGTGCCCGCTGCGACCACACGACGTCTCCTCGCGGTCGACAGACGCCTGCTTCAGCGCCAGAACATTGTCGGACATCAGCTGGTAAACAAGAGGAAGAGCTGCTGCCTGAAAACAAGTCGAGGACTTACAGAGCGAGATCCACTCAGCAGCGCCGCAACAATGACATTCAGCAGCCGGCGACGAGCCGCCGTCCAACATGACTTCCACTTGTGCGCGGCTTCATTATTCGCTCTCACGCACCGGTCGATAAAATGTGACGCCGATGGCCGCCCGCTCTTTGTGCTTCGAGATGCCTCCAGAGCCGAGCTGAGAACAGCTGTGAGACGGAGGCGAACAAAGGAGACATGTTGCTGTGTCCCCGCTGTCATTGTCTCACCTGTCCGCCCCAACCCGCTAACCTTCAAACGGAGGAGAGGAGGAGCTCGTCTGTGCTGGAAAACGCAGCGTTTTCACCAAGTCAAGACGGGAGAAGTGTGATTTTCTTCATGTTAAATAACTGCTGCGCGCGCGTGTGTGTGTGTGTGTGTGTGTGTGTGTGTGTGTGTATACGGGTGTGTACACATGCAGGTTGGCGTTTTTTTAATTTCATTTTTATGAGGAACGCCTGTAGAGCGAGAGCACATGCATGCGGCGTTCAGGTTCACCGACACGATTGTTATTAAAGAGAGAATGACTTTTTATGATGCGCACACACACACACACACACACACACACACACACACACACACACACGATGGCACTTAGCACCCAGTTAAGAGCTATTTCAGGGACACTTTCTATTTCCTCCTGCAAACAGTGTGTCACCACCTCCCGCCATTAGCGCTTCAATCTGCTCCATTAAGCGCTAACGAGCGGCGGCGAGAACGGGCCGCCGCTGCACCAAATTACGCAAATGCCGCCGCGATCGGCTCTCAGCGTGACGCTCCGCGAGTCACGACACTCGGCCAGGAGGAGGAGGAGGAGGAGGAGGCCGGCGAGCGCGCGGGCGCATGGGTAACAAATGAAATGATGTGCAGGTGAAGAGGAGGAAGAGGAAACCGCGGGACGTGCGTGTGTGGAAGTACAGCAGAAGTTTGGGGGAAATAAAGGACGAAAACAGGAAGAATGAGGGGAAATGGAGGAGTTTGACCAACAGACGCACCAGCAGCATTAGAACATTTTAAAGTTTTATGAGAAACGAAGACCGTCCGACACGTTCACCTTCAGCGGACGCGTCTCACGGTGAGACGTCTGTCCGTTCTGTGCTGACGGACAAAGATTTGACTGTGTGCGATGAGCCTTCATCAAACCGTCAATCAGACCTTGCTGGCTGGGATGAATTAAGTTGTATCTTATCTTATCTTATCTTATCTTAAACACTTGTTGTTGTTTCATCTATTTTTTGCACGCTGTGAGAAACATTATTTTGACCCTCTGTTCGTGCCGACTGTTTCAGGACTTTGAAGTTTTTACAGTCTGAACCCAGAGGGCGAGGACGTACTGATGGGCGACGCCGGCTTCTGGTTCCCTCCCCTGCAGTTCATGGTCTTGTTCTGCGGCGGCGGGACCGGTTTGTAGGACTGTCCGGTGGCCCGGTACATGGCCTGGACCCACAGAGTCCGGTCCTGCTCGTCGTCGCAGGCGAACATCACCAGGTCGCCCTCCTTCACGGCGTTGAAAAAGACCCGGCCGCCCTGCAGACCTGAGGAGGAGGAGGAGGAGGA